>CAUYUJ010019520.1:145000-178062 GCA_963575745.1 Prorocentrum cordatum | reverse complement strand
GGGACATCCTCAAAATTCCTGCGCGCGGGACGTGGCACGCGCGTGACATCTTCCGAATTCCTGCGAGCGGGACGTGAAAACAAGCATTTCGCCTGAGACATCCTCTGAATTCTGGCCCCCCACGAGGCCCCCGCTCGAGACATCCCCAAGTTTGCAGAAACCAGCGTTTCGCTCGAGACATCCTCAACAAATTAAGAAAAACAAGCGTTTCGCTCGAGACATCCGGTCAAAATTCTAAGAAATCCTGACAAAACAAACGAATTAGTCGAGACATCCTCGAAATTCCTGCGCGCGGGACGCGGCCCGCGCGAGACATCCTTGGAATTCCCGCGAGCGGGACACGAAAACAAGCATTTCGCCTTAGACATCCTCTGAATTCTGGCCCCCCGCTCGAGACATCTCCAAATTTTGCGGAAACCAGCGTTTCGCTCGAGACATCCTCCACAAACTATGTAAAATAAGCGTTTCGCTCGAGTCATCCTGCCAAAGTTCTAAGAAATCCTGACAATACAAGCGAATTAGTCGAGACATCCTCGAAATTCCTGCGCGCGGCGGGGGACGCGGCACGCGCGAGAAATCCTCGGAATTCCTCGCGCGGGGGCGCTTTTTACGAAGTTTTTATTATCGCGGTCGGGGCTCAAGGACCCGTTATTTTTCGAGGATTTCTGCACTTTTCGGCGAACAGCTCCGCACCCTCTTTTTTACGAGGGAAAGCGGGGGTCTGCGGACCCCGTTATTTATCGAGGATCCGAGATGGGGGGCGAACTTTCCTCGAGCGGGCACGCACAAAACGCACTTGTTCTTAAAAAAACAGCACTTTACCTCGTTATTTATCGCAAATAATTTCGCCGGCGCTTGACCCGTCAGATCCGGGGGTAAACGGCTAAAAGAGAACCCTGGGCCCACGCCCTTTCCGGGAAAAAGGATTCTGCTAAAAGTGCCCCGCATTTTTTTTCACGCAGGAAAGCGGGGGCCCGCGGACCCCGTTTTTAATCGAGGATCCGAGGTGGGGGGTCCACTTTCCTCGAGCGGGCACGCGCGAACGCATTTTTTTCACGCCGAATTCGACTTCACCTCGTTTCTCATCGATCAGAAATCTGCCGGTCCTCTCCGGGGGGGGATCAACCTACTAAAAGAGAACCCTGTGCCCGCGCCCTTTCCGGGACAAAGGGCTGAGGTGGGCGAACCCCGCCTCCACGGGGACAGAAAAGAGGGATACATCCTCCTCCTCCTCCTCCTCCTCCCCCTCCTCCTCCTCCTCCTCCTCCTCCTCCTCCTCCTCCTCCTCCTTCTCCTCTCCCTCCGCATCCTCCTCCGCCTCCCCCTCCTCCTCCTCCTCCTCCTCCTTCTCCTCCTCTCCCTCCTCCCCCTCCTCCTCCTCCTCCACGGGGAAAGAAAAGAGGGATACAGGAGAAACAAAAAAAAGACTGTGCAGCCCGCGAGCGGGCCTGTGACTCACCCTTCGTCGGCAGAGCACCAGCCCGCATCACCAGGCAGGATATCGAGCCGCATCTTGCCCTGGCGACGAAAAGTGCCCCGAGAGCATCGAGAACAAGAGTTACTTACATCACTACGAGCGTCATCCCTCCTTCCCCTCGTCCTCAATTGTCCTGCTGCTCCTCCTCCTCCTCCTCCTCCTCCTCCTCCCACTCCTCATTCGCTTCGCACTCCTCAACGGTTGCTCGGAATTGCGGGGGCGTCTCATGCGAAACTGGTTGGACCCCCTCGCACGCGGCATCTCTTTCCCAAGAATTGCAAGGATGTCTCGGCCAAACTGACCAAATCACCTTCCGGGCGGCATCTTCAAGCCTAGCTTAGCGACCATGTCTCATGACGCCCGCGCGAAACCATCGCGGAACGCGCGGAACGAAGAAACCCAAGATGCCCTGACGAAAAACATGATCGACCCACGAACCCGGAAAGGAATATAGAACCGTAACAAATGGCAGCGCTTTCAAAGACACCTGACTGGGGCAATGCTGAGTGTATCGATCTTGATGTACCATGCCGAAATTTGTGCTGTGCTGCACCGTGCTGAATTGCGATGTGCCATGCCGCGATTGTGCTCTATAGCGTCGTGGATCGAATCCTCCTTTGCATCCGAGTCCTGACCGAACTGATCTGGATCTTAAGCTCGAGCTGCCTGAACACATAGTAGCTGCCCCACAGCTACTTGACAGGGGAACATGCCAGGAGGACGCGCCGCGAAAAGTCCCAAGGGATGCGCCAGGCGACGTGCCAGGGGACGTGCCATGGGGACGCACCGCGGGACGTGCCAAGGGGACGCGCTACGGAACGTGCCAATGGATGTGCCACGGGATGTGCCAGGGGACGCGCCGCGCGACGTGCCAGGGGGACTCGCCAAGGGACGCCGGGGACGAGGTGGATCGAGTCCTCCTTTGCATCCGAGTCCTGACCGAACTGATCTGGATTTTAAGCTCGAGCTGCCTGAACACATAGTAGCTGCCCCAGAACTAATCGACAGGGGGACATGCCAGGAGGACGCGCCGCGGAACATCCCAAAGGACACGCCAAGCGACGTGCCAGGGGACGTGCCATGGGGCACGCACCGCGGGACGTGCCAAGGAGACGCGCTACGGAACGTGCCAATGGACGTGCCGCGGGACGTGCCAGGGGACGCGCCACGCGACGTGCCAGGGGGACTCGCCAAGGGACGCCCCACGGAACGTGCCAAGTTGCACTGCTGAGTGTATCGATCTTGATGTACCATGCCGAAATCTGTGCTGTGCTGCGCCGTGCTGAACTGCGATGTGCCATGCCGCGATTGTGCTCTAGATAGCGTTGTGGATCGAGTCCTCTTTGCATCCGAGTCCTGACCGAACTGATCTGGATCTTAAGCTCGAGCTGCCTGAACACATAGTAGCTGCCCCAGAACTAATCGACAGGGGGACATGCCAGGAGGACGCGCCGCGGAACGTCCCAAAGGACACGCCAAGCGACGTGCCAGGGGACGTGCCATGGGCACGCACCGCGGGACGTGCCAAGGAGACGCGCTACGGAACGTGCCAATGGACGTGCCGCGGGACGTGCCAGGGGACGCGCCACGCGACGTGCCAGGGGGACTCGCCAAGGGACGCCCCACGGAACGTGCCAAGGAACGTGCCAAGTTGCAATGCTGAGTCTATCGATCTTGATGTACTGTGCCGAAGTCTGTGCTGTGCTGCGCCGTGCTGACTTGCGATGTGCCATGCCGCGATTGTGCTCTATAGCCTCGTGGATCGAGTCCTCCTCTGCATCCGAGTCCTGATCTGAATCTTAAGCTCGAGCTGCCTGAACACATCGTAGCTGCCCCAGAGCTAATTGACAAGGGGACATGCCAGGAGGACGCGCCGCGGAACGTCCCAAGGGACCCGCCAAGCGACGTGCCAGGGGACGTGCCACGGGCACGCACCGCGGGACGTGCCGAGGGGACGCGCTACGGAACGTGCTGGGGACAAGCGTTTCGCTCGAGACATCCTGCCAACATCCTCAGAATTCCTGCGCGGGGGCGCGGACGCGCGAGACATCCTCGAAATTCTTGCGAGCGGGACGTATAAACAAGCATTTCGCCTGAGACATCCTCTGAAGTCTGGACCCCCACGAGGCTCCCGCTCGAGACATCCCCCAATTTTGCAAAACCAGCGGTTCGCTCGAAACGTCTTCAACAAATTATGAAAGACAAGCATTTCGCTCGAGACATCCTGCCAAAATTCAAAGAAATCCTAGCAAAACAAACGAATTAGTCGAGACATCCTCGAAATTCCTGCGCGCGGGACGCGGCACGCGCGAAACATCATCGGAATTCCTGCGCGCGGGGCGCTTTTCCGCGTCGCGGTCGGCTCTGCAAAACCAGCGTTTCGCTCGAGACATCCTCAACAAATTCTGAAAACAAGCGTTTCGCTCGAGACATCCCCAACTCTGCAAAACCAGCGTTTCGCTCGAGACATCCTCAACAAATTCTGAAAAACAAGCGTTTCGCTAGGGACATCCTCAAACTTTAATTCGCTGGCCCACCTCCCGCACGTAATTTATCGCAGAAGAATTTCGCCGGCCCAAGTCGCAGGGGGGCCGGGGGGTTAACCTACTAAAAGAGAACCCTGGGCCCGCGCCCTTTCCGGGAACATGTCGGGAAGAAGGCGCAGCTCGAATGCAGGACTTGACACGTGTCTCCTCCTCCTCCTCCTCCTCTTCTGCGTCCTCCTCCTCCTCCCATACATCTAACAGAACTCGCCTGAACGCACGTGTTGGAGCTGGCGTCGCAGGTATCGTGTGTACCCGAGTAAACAGATGTCCCACAAGCGCAAGGCACGGTCGTCGCTGCTGCCGTACCGTCGGTAGTGCTGCATGCTGCCTCGGGCGATCCCAAGGCCCTCTCGGACCGTCTTGGAGCTCTTTGGGGGCCCTGAGGGAACTCTTTGGGGGCCGTGTGGACCTGGGAAGCCTAATCTATAGGCACATACGTAAGAACACACGGATTCGCTGGGGGCCTGGATTACGCTGGATCGTCGTCGTCGTCGCCGCCGCCGCCACCGCGACGTCGTCGTCGTCGCGCTGTCCTCGATCCCTCGATCGTGTAAGCGTGGGCTCTACAGACCCCCAAGAGACCCTCCAAGAGAACCCCCGGAGACCCCCCCACGCAAGGCTCTAAGATGAGACTTTGTCGTCGTCGTCGCCGCCGCCGCCACCGCGACGTCGTCGTCGTCGTCGTCGCGCTGTCCTCGATCACTCGATCGTGAAAGCGTGGGCTCTACAGACCCCCAAGAAACCCTCCAAGAGAACCCCGAGACACCCCACGCAAGGCTCTAAGATGAGACTTTGTCGTCGTCGTCGCCGCCGCCGCCACCGCGACGTCGTCGGATCGTGAAAGCGTGGGCTCTACAGACCCCCAAGAGACCCTCCAAGAGAACCCCAAGACACCGCTCCACGCAAGGCTCTAAGATGAGACTTTGTCGTCGTCGTCGCCGCCGCCGCCACGTCGTCGTCGTGGGCTCTACAGACCCCCAAGAGACCCTCCAGAGACCCCCCACGCAAGGCTCTAAGATGAGACTTTGTCGTCGTCGTCGCCGCCGCCGCCCTGTCCTCGATCCCTCGATCGTGTAAGCGTGGGCTCTACAGACCCTCAAGAGACCTCCAAGAAACCCCAAGAGACCCCCCCCCACGCAAGGCTCTAAGATGAGACTTTGTCGTCTCGTCGCCGCCGCCGCCGCCACCGCGACGTCGTCGTCGTCGTCGCGCTGTCCTCGAGCCCTCGATCGTGTAAGCGTGGGCTCTGCAGACCCCCAAGAGACCCTCCCAGAGAACCCCCGGAGACCCCCCACGAGAGGCTCTAAGATGAGACTTTGTCGTCGTCGTCGTCGCCGCCGCCACCGCGACGTCGTCGTCGTCGTCGCGCTGTCCTCGATCACTCGATCGTGAAAGCGTGGGCTCTACAGACCCCCAAGAGACCCTCCAAGAGAACCCCGAGACACCCCACGCAAGGCTCTAAGATGAGACTTTGTCGTCGTCGTCGCCGCCGCCGCCACCGCGACGTCGTCGTCGTCGTCGCGCTGTCCTCGATCACTCGATCGTGAAAGCGTGGGCTCTACAGACCCCCCAGGAGACCCTCCCAGAGAACCCCAAGACACCGCTCCACGCAAGGCTCTAAGATGAGACTTTGTCGTCGTCGTCGCCGCCGCCGCCACCGCGCGTGGGCTCTACAGACCCCCAAGAGACCCTCCAAGAGACCCCCCACGCAAGGCTCTAAGATGAGACTTTGTCGTCGTCGTCGCCGCCGCCGCCCTGTCCTCGATCCCTCGATCGTGTAAGCGTGGGCTCTACAGACCCTCAAGAGACCCTCCAAGAGAACCCCAAGAGACCCCCCCACGCAAGGCTCTAAGATGAGACTTTGTCGTCGTCATCGCCGCCGCCGCCGCCACCGCGACGTCGTCGTCGTCGTCGCGCTGTCCTCGAGCCCTCGATCGTGTAAGCGTGGGCTCTGCAGACCCCCAAGAGACCCTCCCAGAGAACCCCCGGAGACCCCCCCACGAGAGGCTCTAAGATGAGACTTTGTCGTCGTCGTCGCCGCCGCCGCCACCGCGACGTGGTCGTCATCGTCGCGCTGTCCTCGATCCCTCGATCGTGTAAGCGTGGGCTCTACAAACCGTCAAGAGACCCTCCAAGAGAACCCCAAGAGACCCCCCCACGCAAGGCTCTAAGATGAGACTTTGTCGTCGTCGTCGTCGCCGCCGCCGCCACCGCGACGTCGTCGTCGTCGTCGCGCTGTCCTCGATCCCTCGATCGTGTAAGCGTGGGCTCTACAGACCCTCCAGAGACCCTCCAAGAGAACCCCAAGAGACCCCCCCACGCAAGGCTCTAAGATGAGACTTTGTCGTCGTGGTGGACGCCGCCGCCACCGCGACGTCGTCGTCGTCGCGCTGTCCTCGACCCGTCGATCATGTAAGCGTGGACTCTACAAACCGTCCAAGAGAACCCCAAGAGACGTCGTCGTCGTCGTCGTCGTCGTCGTCGTCGTCGCCGCTCCCAGAGCCTTCGGGGCCTCTCCTTGGCCCTCCTACGGAAAATCCTGCAAAACCTAGCGAATTAGTCGAGACATCCTCGAAATTCCTGCGCGCTGGACGCGGCACGCGCGAGACATCCTCGGAATTCCTGCGCGCGAGTCTTCCTTTGCATCCAAGTCCTGACCGAACTGATCTGGATCTGAAGCTCGAGCTTCCTGAACACATAGTAGCTGCCCCAGAGCTAATTGACAGGGGGACATGCCAGGAGGACGCGCCGCGAAACGTCCCCAGGGACGCGCCAGGCGACGTGCCAAGGGACGTGCCATGGGGTCGCACCGTAGGCCGTGCCAAGGGGACGCGCTACGGGACATCCTCAAAATTCCTGCGCGCGGGACGTGGCACGCGCGAGACATCTTCCGAATTCCTGCGAGCGGGACGTGAAAACAAGCATTTCGCCTGAGACATCCTCTGAATTCTGGCCCCCCACGAGGCCCCCGCTCGAGACATCCCCAAGTTTGCAGAAACCAGCGTTTCGCTCGAGACATCCTCAACAAATTATGAAAAACAAGCGTTTCGCTCGAGACATCCTGTCAAAATTCCCGAAACGAATTAGTCGAGACATCCTCGAAATTCCTGCGCGCGGGACGCGGCCCGCGCGAGACATCCTTGGAATTCCCGCGAGCGGGACACGAAAACAAGCATTTCGCCTGAGACATCCTCTGAATTCTGGCCCCCCGCTCGAGACATCTCCAAATTTTGCGAAAACCAGCGTTTCGCTCGAGACATCCTCCACAAACTATGTAAAATAAGCGTTTCGCTCGAGACATCCTGCCAAAGTTCTAAGAAATCCTGACAAAACAAGCGAATTAGTCGAGACATCCTCGAAATTCCTGCGCGCGGGACGCGGCACGCGCGAGACATCCTCGGAATTCCTGCGCGCGGGGCGCTTTTCCGAGTCGCGGTCGGGGCTCCAGACCCCGTTATTTTTCGAGGATTCTGCGAAAAACGCTCCGCACCCTCTTTTTTACGAGGGAAAGCGGGGGTCTGCGGACCCCGTTATTTATCGAGGATCCGAGATGGGGGGCGAACTTTCCTCGAGCGGGCACGCACAAAACGCACTTTTTCTAAAAAAATCAGCACTTTACCTCGTTATTTATCGCAAATAATTTCGCCGGCGCTTGACCCGTCAGATCCGGGGGTAAACGGCTAAAAGAGAACCCTGGGCCCACGCCCTTTCCGGGAACATCTGGTTTCTTGGTACGCGCCCCAACCGTGAGATGCGCCCCTCCTCGGCGTACTCATATCATTTCCCCTCCCCCTCCTCCTCCTCCTCCTCCTCCTCCAGTTCGCCGCTTTCCTCTTTATCCTTAGTCTCCCCCTCTTCCTCGCGGCCTCCGACGCTGCGGCGCCGCCCCGAAAAACGGTAGATCTACAGCTCCGGGAAAACGTAGCCCCATGGTTGTCCCGAGGGTTGTCCCGAGGGTTGCCCCGATGGTTGTCCCGATGGTTGTCCCGTCGATTGCCCCTATGGGTGTGCCAAGGGTTGTCCCGATGCTAGTCCCGATGGTTGTCCCGATGTTTGCCCCGATGGGCGTCCCGAATATTGTAAGACTGTTAGTTCGACTACATTCGGACTCGATTGGACAGGACACGCGAGAGGACACAAGACCCTTCCGAGGGCCACGTGGCCACAGGAATGTAGGAAGCATGGGCCGCGAGACACAGGACACAAGGGTACCCTCGATTTGGCAGGGTCGACCTCCTAATCTGGGCCGACTGTAATGGTCCCGATGGTTGTCCCGTGGATTGCCCCGACAACGTCGACGAGTCCGCGACTGGCATGGCCTCGCAGGCCGCACACCTCTCCACGCGCGCTCGGCACCGCGATCGGACGAGGGACCGTCCGCGCAGCCAAAGGCTCCGAGGCAGGACGCGCCCGGAGCGGGTCGAGACAGCCCCCTGCCCTGGGCAGAGTTCTGGGTGGGGCACTTAGGAGCATGGGAAACCGACACCAACACCACCAGGAACCAACAGCGGGAAGAGCCAGTGAGGGGGGCCCTGGTGGTGTGGTTTTCCCTCTCGCTCGAGACATCCCCTCTCCCCAGCTCGGGGAGGCATCGTGGACCTTCTCGCTGGAGAAGGCCCCCTAGTGGTGTTGGTGTTGGTGTTGGGCACTGGTTCGGAGGCAACTACTGGGAGGTTTTCGTCGGAAGGACTAAGGAGGATTTAAGCCCCATTGGGGAGCTGTTAAGTCAGAGTGGGCCTTGGATCAAGCGGGATTAAGCCGGATTAAGCGGGATGAAGCGGGGTTAAGCCGGATTAAGCGGGATCAAGCGGGATTAAGCCGGATTAAGCGGGACTTCGGACCAGGGCGAAACCAGAATTTGACCTCCCAGGAGTTGCATCCGAAACCCCCCTGCCCTGGGCAGAGGCCTGGGTGGGGCACTGGTGCTCTGGATTGGCCTGCGCACGGGCAAATGCTGTAGAAAATCCGTCGGGTGACCCGCGGCAGAGATGCACGAGTTCTTCAAACACGCACCACAGCCTGCCAAACGAAGCCACGATCTGGGCATTGACGAGGCATGTCGTCCGCAACGGCTTCCCCAAGGAGCGTGGCTTTGAGCGGGTGGGAACGGCATTAAGAAGAGGAAGGAGGTTGGAGGTCTCGGGAAAACCAGACAAAACGTGATCGTTCTTCGAGCCCGCGTTATTCGAGCCCAGAGGTCTTATAATAACTGATAATAATTACTCACACCGAAATCATGCTACTTCGCCTTTCATTGAAATGCACTTCTCTGAGCCGAGCAATCTCCTCAGATATCATAATTGGGTCCGCCGTCTTTTCGTAGAGGTGATCCTTCGCTTCCCACTCGGGCTCCAGTGTGAGTTGCAGGAGCCGCAAGCAAAGTCTGTCCATCTTGGATTTCTTGCGTAAGACATACGCCTTGACCGTCTTGAGCATCTTGGACAACTCACTGCGTCTCCACTCCTCCATGGGCGTGTCGCCTGTCGGTGGTTCCAGCCGGAAGTACTTGCATGATTTTATCAAGTCGGGTCTGCTTGCGATAAGTTGCTTCACCGTATGGTGGGTGTGTTTTGTAAGAGTTAGTGGCAAGGTCAATCATGGTGTCCAACCAATAGAAGACACTGTTACCAACGTTTGGGTTTCGCAGTACCTTGCCGCATCCCAGCGAGACAATGCAACCGATCGGGCGGTCAGGGAAAATAATTGCAGCCTCGATGATAGCATTAAGAGTCGGATTGTTTGCCGCCACACCACCATCGACAAGCTCCATACCCTCAAAGTCCACCTTCTGGAAGTATGTCGGCGCAGCAGTTGTGGCCCTGCAACATACCCGCAGAGGTGCGTTGTCGGAACCATCCTCGTAAAGCATCACAGCAGCACCGGGGAGATCGGATTCTTCAGGATCACTACGAGCATAATTACGCAGATGGTAAGAATTCCACTGACCCCGTTCATCAGCACGCGCCGCGACGCAGAAGCAGTGAGGCACCCGAGCGTCTTCATTGAGAGGGCCTTCGCTGCAAGGGCGTTGCACCTCCTGCTCCCAGATCTTCTTCGTGGCATCTGGCAATCCCTCGGCCCTATCCACAACTTGCTCGACGAGATGACTTGGCACCCTCTGCCCAAAGCGAAGCATCTGCATTGTCGAACCTTGGCTGAACAACTTCTCTCCGATTATGTGCATGATCTCCTCCGCGTTCCGCAAACCACCAGACAACTGGGTTGTAATGCAGAGACTGATGGCCCCGCCAGCACTCGTGCCAACGACGAGGTCGAACAAATCCGCCGACCCGCTGGGGACCTCAGGCATGTGACATTCCCATCCCCTCATAGACCCCGCCGCCAAGATGGAAGTTGTGCGCTTGAGAGAGGGGGGGACAATAGGATCTAGACCACAAGAAGCCGTCCAAAGAAACCCAACACTGAGACCCCAGGACGTCCACTGATTGTTTGGGGTGAGAACGTCACGCCTTCAATAGCAAAACCCGAAACCCAAGAAGCCCAGGGGACCCTGGAGGCAAGCAAGGTGTGTTTCTTGGCATGGGTATCCACCGTGGGACCCCGGACGGCCCCAGGACACGGACACGGACGCTGGTTGGCCGGGCGGGGCTGGACCGGGGGGAGACAGAAGGCCTCACGGGGGCCCAGCAGGGCATCCAGAGCGACACCAATGATGGCCCTGAGAGGCCCTCCAGGCGGCCCCAGAAGAGCGCCCAAGCACGGCCCAAGATGTCCTCCGGGCGGCCCAGGAGGCCCCGATGACGGCCCAGAAGGGCCCCAGTGATCTCCCTCAGGCTCTTGAAAGATCAATCTGCTCGCGTCCTGTCGGACTCCCGACGGCCCAAGACAAGCCCAAGACGGGCCGCCGGATCGCACCAGGATGGCCCTCGATCGCCCAAGAGGCTCTCATGACACCGCAAGGGGCCCCAGGGGGCAGCCAAGAGGACGCAAGAAAACCCGAAGAAGGCCCCAAGACGGCCCAAGACCCCCAACGCAGTCCCAAGTCATCCCAACGGGGCCTCAAGACGGTCCAAAAGAGCGTCAAAACTGTTCAAGAGGGCCGCATCAAGGTTCCACGAGGGCCCCAAGAGGCTCCTGATGACGTGGGAGGCTTGTCACGAAAGGCTCGTGAGAGCGAGCGGTGACGAACAAGTTTTCACACCAAGGCGCCCAAGAGCTCCCGATGAAGCGACAAGCACTGAAGGCCAAGGCTCCCAGTACAAACGATGACGTAAACAAAAAGTTTGAAGCGGCAAGCCCACGCATAACCATCCCTGCTCAACCCTGCCAGGCATACCCATTCCTGCCCCCCGTCCATGCGTACCGTTGCCCATACCCGTCCACGTTCATCCCTGCCCACGCCGACCTATCCTTGCTCACCCCTGCCGCGCAAACCTTGCGCACTGGGTGCAGTGAGCCTGGGAGTGCACGCGCATGAGCGCACGCACTGGGGAAGTGCACCCAGGTGGGTGCACTGACCTGGGGGGGTGCACCCAGGCGAACGCATTCAGATAAATGCACTCACCTCGCCGTCGTACCCAATCCTCGCTTCGAACCCTCGGACATGAGTACAAAGGCTGGGCATGAGGACGGGGGTTGCAAACCTGGGGACGATACTCACTAGAGTGGAATCTGGATCCTTTTCTCTGTCGAGTGTGGATAGCCGAGGCGGCAGCGCTCCCCACGCGCGCCCGCGGAAGCCAACGCACAAAATCCGCAACCGCGTCCCTGTGACGCGAAAAGGAATGTCCCCAGGCCCTTTGCTCGAGCCCTGAGCCGTAGTCATCCGCCCCGAAGACCCTTCCCTGAGGAGGAGGAAGGGGAGGAGGAGGGGGAGGAGGAGGAGGAGGAGGAGGAGGAGGAGGAGGAGGAGGAGGAGGAGGTCCTTCCCCGGACCCGGGCCCCACATCCGCAGATCTCCTGGGGCGTCCCGCGTGCCCCCCGTGGCTCCCAGTGTCCCGCTTTCGGAGCCGGGAGGGCCCCAAGACGGGCGACGAGGGTCCCAAAGAGGCCCCAGTACGGCCCAAGGGGGCCCCGAATCGCCAACCAATAGCTCCAAAACGCCCAGGGTGGCCTCCAGTCTGCCGAAACAGCACCCACGACGTCCCCAGAGGCCTCCAAGAGCCTTCCCAAGAGTTGAGACCGCCTGGGGGGCCAGGTCTATAGGGCCCCCCCAGCGTCAAGACGGGAAAGGTTGTCAGAGGGGTCCGCAAGGGGGGGTCGTCAAAACGAAACGTACGCACGACAATCGGCTACCTCACCCACCTTACAAAGAAGGTGGCAAGTAACGTAATACGCGTTGCCTTCGCAACCCAAGTCCATTACAGGGTTAATCGGGCATCTGTCCAAAGAGGGCGGGTTTATCATGTCCTTTGCTCGTTGTCATCGTTGCCCCTCCTCTCCTTCTCCTCCTCCCCCTCCTCCTCCCCATTCCTCTTCTCATCCATCCTCTTCCTCCCCTTCTCCCCCTCTCCACTCGTGATCCCGTTCCTCGCGTCGTCACTTTCGCCCTCGTCCGAGGGCAGGCCCCGCGCGAGGCGTCCGAAACTGAGCCCCATTCGAACTGCTGCGCAGAAGAAGGTCCAGGAGGATGACGAAGCAGAGCGAGGCATAACTGGAGAGGAAGACGGCAGGGGCATACATGAAACTGGGGAGGAGGAGAGCGCAGGAGAGAGCAAAGGTCAGGATAAGTGACGGTGGGGTAATGAAGGGCAAGTAGGCAGGACGGCTTCGGACAATGAGAGATTTGCATGGGTTTCTCGTTTTTCTTAAATCCCTCATCCTCGGCGCTGGAGCCACCTTGTCGGACTGAGTTCGCAGTCCACTGGTCGCGACTGCAGGCGGCTGGAGGGGGAAAGGAAGGAGACCGAGGATTGCGAAACATATCGCGGCGCCACGGCCCAGCGCGCGAGGCCCCCATCGAGGGGGATGTCAGCAAAAGCGAGCGTGCTCTTCTCTGCCCTGCTTCCTCTCCTGCCCATCTCCTCCTGCCCCTGTCCACTGCCTCTCCCCCTCGTCATGGAAGGGGAGGTGGGCCCTGGAAAGACATCTGGGAACGCTGGCGATCAAGACTAAGGGGGCGGGCAACATCAAACGTTTGAAAACTGCGGGCGGGGGGGGGGGGGGGGGGGAGGTCAGGGGAAAGGAGCGGGGGAGGATTTGGCTGCAAGACGGCACGACGACCGCCACTGCATCAACCTTCCTGCGAAACCTCCCCCCATCCCTCATCCCGTCGCTGCTGCAGCAGCGTCCTACCTACGAGCAGCGGCGCAGGCCTTTCCTGACCGTCGTCTGCGGCTTGCTGCGGGAGCAGTGCTCCCTGCCCTCTGGGTTTGAGTCTGGCAGGACATCGTCGAAAAGCGCATCCTCTGCAGACTCAGCTTTCACATCCTTGAACTTCGCCGCGCTGCCCGCGCTACTGCCCTGCTTCTGTTTCGGAGCTGGCGTGGCCTTAGAACTGCCACCGAAACCCGACCCACTCTGAGACTTCACATCACCGCCACTATATTCATCGCCGCCAACGTCCGAAACGGCCCCCTCAGAACAGCACCGATGGGACAACGCAACCAGTTCACTCCAGAAGGCCTCGGGAATGGCGTCTTTCTTTGGAATCCCGTGGTGTTTCAAGAACGCCTCAGCTTTGCTACCGCCATCTGGTTTGTTGCCGACTTCCGTCAGCAAGGTCGCCCCCCTCATCATGACCACGGCCTGGTTCGATTTTCCCTGCGGGGGGGTTCAAGAAGGCGCAACGCGCATATGATGAGATCGCGCCTGAGTCCCCCACCCCCTCCCCTCCCATCTCCGTCATCCTCCGCCTCCCAACCTCGCGAGTTAAACCGGCGTTGGTTTGGTGCCCTGGCCCCATCCCCCCCCTCCCTCCTCGCCCTCCTTGCCCCTCCTCCGCCTCATCATCGCGCGCTGCCCATCTGAACCCCCTGGCCAGCATCTCGATGCCGACGGCAACCGCCTGCGACGTGATCTCGTTGCTCTGCACGTCTGGCGTGGCGTTCAGTACCTGCCCTGCTGACGAAGTCCTGCTGAGGCACTTGTGGAGCGCATTGTACTGCTGGATGACATTCCCAAGTTTGTCGCTGAAGATGCGGCTCGCCATTTTCACATCCATCTTGCCCTGGCTGAAAGCTGCCCCCGATGGGGGGGCGCTCTCCTTGCGCTTGTCTGCCAGGACCTGCAGGTGGCCAGCCATGATCTCGAGCAGCTGGTCGGTTGCCTCTCCGCAGAATCACGCCACGTTGCGTAACCACCCACGGAGAGATTGAAGGTTCAGCGGGATCTCCCATCCATTCCCTTCCAGCGCCAGCGCCGCTACCGAGTTGAGCGCCTCGTCGAGCTTCGCGATGTTGTTGGCGACTGCGGCCTGAACGTAGATCGTGACATCGCGCAGCGTGTCTTCATCGATGGCCATTGTTTCCGTTCCAGCCACGCTCTTGAACAACATTCCTTGGAGCGAAGCGCAGCACGCGGAGAGGTCCCTCGTCTTGTTGGAAATCTCGATGAGCACCAACGCATCTGCTTGCGGCATGTCCTTCAACTTATCGTCCCTCAGGCAGACGCAAGTAGGCATGGGGATGGTACTCAAGCTGCTGGCATTGGCGAAGTCGATCAAGCTTTTCTGGGCCACTTTGCGCGCAAGCTCTGCAAACTGGTCTGTGCCAACCTCAGCGCCAAATGACAACTCTTGGATGCGAAGGTAGTCGAGGATGGTCACGTCGCGAAAGAGCATATGGAAGATCGACGGGGCCTTGGCCCCAGAGATCACCTCCTTATGGAACACCTGCCGTGAACCTCGGCGCTAGCTCGATGCTCGCCATCGCCGACTCCACCAGTTGATCAGTACCACGATGGTAGATGTCATCACCTATGCAGACGGGGCACAGCATCCGCAGCGCCGCCCACCCTTTCTCGATCTCCCCCTCCCCATCTCAGACGGGGAGGGGAGATCGAGCAACGTTGGGCGGCTACCAGGGATGCCCGCCCATGAGCCCTCGACGCCACACGCGTCGACCATCGTCCCAAGTCCCCAGTCACCAAGATTACCGATGAAGGACTGCATCTGCTCGATGACCTCCTTGACCACGCTCTCCGCTGTCACCGTGCACTTGGCGTTTCTGAAGCACGGCATCCCCCTCAAATTAATCTCCTCGAGCTTGTTTTTTTCATTGGGGGGGGGGCAACGCCCGTTGCGGGGGGGGGGGCCGGCCCCAAGTTGGGGGTAACGGTGACGCGCGGCGGGGCCCTCGCACGGGCCCTGGTACTTATTGCCAGCACAATTGTCGGCGCGGTAGGCTTCGTCGTCGTCGTCGTCGTCGCCGCTGTCGTCGTCGTCGAAGCCGACCGTGCCTGCGCACGCCGCGGCAACTGCGAACGCCGCAACATTCACGTATAACATAACGCCCGTGCGCGGCCTGCACGCACCACATCTCTGGGAGCTACGAGCGCCGCAATCCGACCACCGCACCAACGCCTCTCAGCAACAGGGCACCACTGCGTCCGTGAGAGCACCGCGCCACGCCTGTGAGCGAGACAGAATGCTTGCGAGCACACATGCGAGCGTCACAGCATGCCTGCCTGGACGGAGGGGGGGTCCGCACCCCCGTCCCCGCACGCTCGTTACCGCTACGGGGGGGGGGGGGGGGGGGAACCCGAAATGAAACGAATTGCAACCGACTAGTCCCAATTCCAACCGTTCGGAGCGAATTGCAACCAGAAAAGACACCAATTCCAACCACAAATGAGACCAATTCCAACCACAAATGAGACCAATTCCAACCCAACCAAAAATGAAACCAATTCCAACCACGGATGGGATCTTCGGAATTCTTCCAGATCCCCTCGAATTCTTCGGGATTCCTCTGGATTATTTACGACTCCTTCGGAATTCCTTTGGGTTCCTTCGGAATTCCTTACGACTCCTTCGGAATTCCTTGGGATTCCTTCGGGATTCCTTACGATTCCTTCGGAATTCCTTAGGATGCTTTCGGAATTCCTTGGGATGCTTTCGGAATTCCTTAGGATGCTTTCGGAATTACTACTACTACTACTACAACTACTATTACTAGACTACTACGACTACGATTACGACTACTACTGCGACCACCACTACTACTACTACTACTACTGCTACTACTACTATTACTTCTACTACTACTACTTCTTCTTCTACTACTACTACTACTACTACCACTACTACTACTTCTACTACTAGTACTTCTACTACTACCACTACTTATGCTACTACTACTACTACTACTACTACTACGACTACTACTACTACGACTACTACGACTACTACGACTACTACGACTACGATTACGACTACGATTACGACTACAATTGCTACCACCACTACTACTACTACTACTACTACTACTACTGATACTACTACTACGTCTATTTCTACGACTACTACTACTACTACTACTACTGATACTACTACTACTACTACTACTACCACTACTACTACTACTACTACTACTACTACTACTACTACTACTACTACTACTACTGGGAGGATCCATGTGCACATTTCAGAATCGATGCAAATTGATACGTTTTTGCTTACGCTTCGGTGCCCTCTTGCTCATCTTAACGCAATGCTCGTGCGCAGACCAAAAACTGAGACCAATTCCAACTCGAGCTCGCATGTTGGCTTCCAGACCCTCTGCGTTGACATAAGGGGCGCAACTTGGTCTTCGCAGTCGTCTTGGGCTTATCTACAATTAAAATCCTTATGTGGGGCTATCCCAAGATGGTTGGGATTGGGCCCAGCTTGCTTTTGGCGCTGGTTGGGATTGGTCCCAGTTGGTTGGGATTGGGCCCAGTGGGTTGGGATTGGGCCCACATGCCCCCCCCCCCCCCCCCCCCCCCCCCGTAACGGGCGTTACGGGTCCGAGCAATAAACGAACAAGCTCCTTCCTGAAATGCGACATGCTGATGACATCCGCCTCGAACTGCTCCGATGTCCCAGGCAATGAAGCGCGGGCCTCCACGGCAATGGCCAGCTTGATGTACTCCGTAAAGTCCTTGAGCTGAATCACATTGTTCTCGAGGATAAGTTCGAAATAAACCTTCGAAAGATCCGCCTCGTCGAACATTCCGTTGGCCTTGCTGCCTGCACGACGCAAGAAGGCCATCATGCAGCCCCAGCAGCGGCCGCGCATGTCCGCAAGGAGGTCCGCACAAGCAGTCAGGCTATTCTGGTACTCGTCCAACTTGCCCTCGATATCCTTGAGGTCGCAGGTCGCAGGTCGAAGCTGATCTTCCCAGTGCCCTCGGTCTTGCTCAGTCGCGCCCGCGGCGTTCTGGAGCGCGTCGTGCACGGAGCGGCAGTCCGTCAGGAGAGTCTTCAAGTTGCCCGGTTTCCGCCCGATCGCATCCCAGAAGGCGCGGGTCGAGAAGTAGTTCCCGCACCTGAGCATCTCGATCGCGTCGGCGAGGCAGTCGGTCACCGTGTCGACGTTCGGATGCACTGCAGCTGTTGGCCACCTGAGTGATGGACCTTTAACCCCAGCGAAGAGCAACACAAGCTCTTGAAACAAGTCCTTCACGATGTTCAGGTTCCCGTCGCACTGCCCCATCAATGCATCCAGCCAGGGCTCGATATCATGGGGCGCCGCGCCGAAGGTATTCTCGAAGTGCTGCAGGGCGCGGGTGAAGCCCGAGGTAGCAGTGGAGTCCTCGACGCTCTGCTGGACGTGGAGCCTGGAGACCTCCATGAGCATCTTCGGCACCACGTAGCTGGCCATGATCTGAGCAAACTCTGTCGTTGGGTTACCACTCAACCGCGCAGTCTCGAGGATAGTTCGGCGCGCAGCTCGCGCGTCATCGGAATCTGGCCGCGATCTCTCCAGGGGCAAGCTACACTGCGCGATGACGTGGATGGCGGACAACACATCAGCGAACGTTGCCTCGGGGTCGCGGGTGATTTTCTTCACGAGCTTCTCGTTCCATATCTTCAGGGCGCCGTGGAAGTCGTCGACGACCCCTGTACGCTTCGCAGCGTCCTTCAAAAGCTCAGCCTTCAAAGGAAACGCCCAGGGGCGAATCGCCTCCGAAACCATGGTAGTCATGTGATGCCAAGGGCTTGCACCGAGAACGACGCGAGAGCTAAGCAAGACAACGGCGACCTTCCTCCTCTGCCTCTTGGGCCGCCGCTGCCCACCCCCATCTGCAATTTCGAGAACTTCGGCTTCGCCTGCTGGAGCATCGCTGGAGCATCTGCCAGGGGGGGGGGGGGGGGGGCGGGGGCCTCTCCTCCGCGCTGGCATCTGGGGCGCCATGGCCACGCTGCTCATGGACAACAAGCGAAAGAAGAAATCGGACGGCATCATCTTCAAGGCACGCTGGGCGCTTCCGCGGTGCCGTGCCGTCGACTGGAGAGTAGCGCAAGCGTAGACGGTGCACATGTCCTCGGCCATGGCGATACCTTTCGCATCCATGAAGCCCAGGATGATGGAGAAGTGCGGCATGCACTTGGCAAGGGGCGCTTCGCCTTGAGCCCCAAGCCACGCTTTCACTGCCTTGTATAGGTCGATCAGCGCTTGCAACCTCGCCCCAACCAACCTGCATGTCGCAAATGCTATGCCCCAAAATTGGCATCTTGCATTTGCGCAATCTCCGTGCCAACGCCTGCACCGTACCAAGCTTGAAACTATCGAACCATCCTGGCAGACACAACCGTGCCGTGTAATTGTTGATAGTAGCGCGGATGCGCCTCAGCGGCGTGCACTGCGGTCCTGAGGGGAGGTTGGAGTCCAGAGAGCGTTCGTTGATCGGGGCGCCGTCGATAGTAATCTCGCCCTCCGGGTCGACTATGTGGGTCTGGGTCTGGTCGCAGGTGCCGATCCGATTCGTCGCGACTATCGAGAAATGCCCCATCGCGCGGTGCTTGGCGCCACGCAGTTTGAGCTTGCCACGGCGGCGGCTGCGCACTTGGAACGCGTCGGGGGGGGGGGGGGGGATGTGCTTCCCAAGGTCGCCCAAGTTGCGCTTGGCGCTGTTATGGAGGCAGCGCCCAAACGCCTTGAAAATTGGCACGTTCGCAGAAGACTGCCATCGGCGAGAATGCAATTGATGACGCCTGCCTCGCCGCGTCCACAATGCGAGAGACGCAAGTCCCAGAGATGTCGAGCTCCTGCGGTGATCCACTCTGTGCCCCTGTGAACAATTGATGGGCGGCCGCCCCGTTGACCTCCATCGGCGTCGAAAGGAAGTGTTGATCGCATCGATTTGCTTCCTTGCGGCCAGTATCCATGAAGCTGACTGAAACGTTACTCCGTTGATTCAAAGCCGGCATGTTCATTGACTTTCGCATTGTACGATATCCCGGCGAAGGTCGCCAAGCTTGCTTCGCCTCAACTTCGCCCCATTGGTGACCACAGCACATGCGAACAAACAGCGGGCCACCACCATCTGATGATAAACATTTTGAGCTCGCGCGGATGGTGTGTTCCAGCCCAGCTTGCTGTCTGTCCAGCGTCGCCTTGGACGCAGCCGTTAGCAGTCTCTTTTGGTTCACACCGATGTGACAATTACCGTTGTCCTTCATGAAACATGCGCGGGGCGCTAGGACATATTGTGGCAATGGGTTTCTCTTCCGCCCAAGTGCTACACCTTTCGACTCACCTCCCAACATCAGTTTTGCAGCTGGTTTTGCGCCCGACAAATCCCGAATAATCATTTCATGTTTGGACCTTTCGTCCTGGTACTGGTCGCGTAAAATCTTGGCCCGTTTTTTCGCCTTGGCGTTGCTGGCGCCCATTGCAGTCTGCCAAGATCTCGCAGGCATCTTCCCTCGCACGGGGCCTGGGACCTCCTCGAGAGGGATGATTTCGAAGTCCCCCAGCCCAGCAATCTGATGCCCCGCGCCTGCGTCTAAAATTGGACCCCGTGGAAGAGGGGGCTGAACCTCAGAAACCTTCGCTTCTCCAGCGATAGAATGACCTGCGTCCCCCAGTGGACATGCCTCCCTGCCCAGTGAAACTGGATCACTGAAGTCCTGACCTGGGAACTCAGCGTCATCGATCGTTGCAAGTGAGTCCAGCAGCTGCGCCAGATCGGAATCAAGGTTATCGTCAACACGAAGCCCCATGACACTTGCCAGCTCGAAGATATGGATGGCCGCGCCAAGCGCGAGGAATATGGAAGACAGCTGCATATGGAGAAGACTGCGCACAAGGCGAAACTGGAGCACAAATGGCTATGTACTGGCAGGGTGGGGCCCAACAATCCCCCCGCTTAGACAGTTGTGTAGCCCGGAGAGAATTACACCATTACAACAGAGACGCTTGGGTACAAAGAACAGTTCGACATCAGTTTCATCACTAGTTGTTGTGCATTGTGCGTGCGCGTCTGGGACTGGAGAAGCAACAGAGCACAGCCACAACGCAGGTAGGGCCCCCCTCTCGAAAGAACATCCGACGAGTCCACAGCTAAGCCCGAATCCAGGGGATCCCAGGAGCATACGGACATGATGGCCTCGTTACAGTCAGGCTCATGTAACCCAAGTTGAAAAGGGGTAAATCAAACTATTGTGGTTGCCCCCATACGGCAATCGAAACTAACACGGGCTGCGTAGACCTATGGGGCAACGGTGCGTGAGTGTGCGCATTGGAAGAGGTGGTCAACCACCCTGTCGGCATGCGAATATTGATCTATCATCAAGGAAACAATCATGCATTGCCTTAGCCGATGTGCCCTACGAATCGTTCGGGTCTTGGCCCAGCCCACCCCAGGATATCCGCAAAACAGGGAGCTATGGTAATGGGGCCATCTCACCTTTGCTGATCATCCTCCTACCTATATTCCTTCGTGCCTTTTTTTATAATCCCTCCTCCGCCTCCCCCTGTAAAGCAGCACGGTGACGATAGGGATATGTAGTGGTGTAGTGGCGAGTGATGATGATGATGATTCGTGAGCATAAGCAACATCACACTCCACAAATGAGGCCAGGATTTTTTCAAGATCCCGAGGTGATTCGCAATTTTCGCGTTCATTTCCCTATCGTTTCGTGAAGCGTCTTCCTCTTGACGCACCCCCGCGGGCCCCGGTATAGACTTCCAGGATCTCTGCCCCCAGGGCACTCTCAGCCCAAGAGGGCCCCGAGAGGCCAGAATCTATAATTGACACTCGGATTTAAACATGTTGTTTGGATTCTCGATTTGCCGAGCTTCCGAAGCTCAAAGGCTTCCCAAAAGGCCCCCAGTATCGCCCCATGACGGCCCCAGAGGGCCTCAAGAGGGGCCCAAGACGGCTGAAGAGGGCCCCAAAAGGAGGAACACCAACCGACAAATCCGAACCTTCCGCCCCACGATACACCCAGGAGGCCCAAGCGGCCCCCACGAGGCCCCAAGAGGCCCCCAATAGTCCCCCACGAAGCCCCAAGTGGTTTCCAATAGTCCCCCACGAGGCCCCAAAGCAACGCAAAAGTGACGCCAAAAGGCCCCCAAACAGCCCCCCAAAGGTTCCAAAACTGCCTCCAGGAGGCCCCCGATGGGTCCCGACGAGATCCCAGCGAGTATCCAAAAGGCCTCAGACCCACGACACAGGCACGGTGGGCGTATGAACCGAAGGCCATTAGTTGAAGGAGGAGGGGGAGGAGCAGTCTACCCCGTTCCTGGAGAGGTCTGCCAGTCGCGTTCTCACTTTGTGCACACTACAGCCATGATCTTTAACAAACACCATCAGCGGCAACTGCCGCTGGCATGGCAGCGCCACGGTCGACGCCACTGCCAGCGGCGGCAGCGACAGGGGGAGCCAGCATAGCCAGCTCAGCCAGCCGCCGCCAGCATAGCCGCACTAAGCCTAAGTCGGGCCTGTCCGTCTACAAGGGCCATACTCAAAATAATCAAAAATAATAGTCTGGAGTCTATGTTTGGAATATGGTTTGGCATTTTTTGGATATGTTTGAGTACTGTATAATTCTCGTCCAAAATAAAATCCCTTGTGCGGGGACAGGCCCGACCTAATGTTACGCATGATAGTGGGCTCTGCATCCGGAAGAGGAGGAAAAAGAGGAGGATGAGGAGGACGACGAGACAGAAAACGGAGGAGGAGAAGGAGGAAGAGGAGAGGAGGAGGAGGAGGAGGAGGAGGAGGAGGAGGGCGCCGCCAGGGAGGCCCGGCGCCGATTCCGAGAGCCCTGCGCGAAGCTCTGCCCGTTCTATGCGAACGCCGCCGTGTCATTCCTTGGGGATCGGCGGCGGGCCCGCCCGGGATGGGAGTGACGGGCCATCGCTCGGACGTCCATTCCCTGTTTTTTTTGTCGGTTTCGTGCGTGGTTGTTCGCCAAATGGTCAAGGATGCTCCTCGATGGTCCTCGCCGAAGGAAACTTATCCCGGCAAAGCAACCTAACAGCGATGTGAAAGAGCATCTCCGGAAGCATTCGCCTTAAGATTAATGTAGGATTCCTGTTGTAGAACGAACGACACACTGCTATCAATGGATTAGTTTTGAACGACCCACTGCTTTCGATAACTGTATCTCCAAACGAAACACTGCGATCAATGGATGTAGGTCCAAACGATACACTGCCATCAATGGGTTTAGCTCCAAACGAGACACTGCTATCAAGGGATCTAGCCCCAACCGAGACACTGCGATCAATGGATTTATCTCCGAAAAAGACACTGATATCCATGGATTTAGTTTCACACGGTGATGCTGGCAATCATGATGGTGATGCTGATGATGGTGATGATGATGCTGCTGATGTAGTAGTAACAGTAGTAACGTGCAGGCGCTTCAAGGCGTATCTATATCTTTTCTGCTCAATCGCTCTGCACGCTTTCCGCATGTCGATTCACGGATTAGCTTGAAACGACTCACTGCTTTCGATAGCTTTATCTCCAAACGAGATACTGCTATCAATGGATTTAGCTCCAAACGAGACACTCCGATCACTGGATTTATCTCCAAGCGAGACACTGCGATTAATGGACTTAGTTTCGAACGAGCCACTGCTTTCAATGACTGCATCTCCAAACGAGACAATGCGATCAATGTGTTTAGGTCCAAACGAGACACTGCAAGCAGTGAGTGGCACAGGGCACGGGCAACCAGTCACAGGCACAGGCCACAGACAACGATGATGATGATGATGGTGATGATGATGATGATGTTTGCGGTGCTGATGATGATGATGGCAATGCTGTCGTTGTTGGCGATGATGGTGATCTCACAGGCACAAGGCACAGGCAACCAGTCACAGGCAACCAGTCACAAGCACAGAGCACAAGCAACCAGCCACATGCACGCGGCAAAGGCAACCAGTCACAGGCACAGGTCACAGCACAGGCTACCAGTCACCAGGCAGAGGCACCGAGTCGCAGGCAGAGGGCATAGGCAACCAACCATAATGAAACACATGCGCACAAGGACCTGCAGGAACATGTTTTCTACACCACGGAAGCTACATTCCACCATTCCACAGCATGTCGATGAGCACCGCTCACAGCATGCTGAGCAGCAGCGCTGTCACAGTGACGAAACAGTAAAGATTGCAGGAGGCTGAAGAGCACCGCCGTGCTCACTGCCAAGATGCAACCACATCTCCCTTCCCTGCCCTGCTACTCAAAGAAAGAACGCCTGTGCACTGCATGAAGGTGCAACCTGCTGCACTAAGACCTCTGCATGCTGAGGGGCAGCGCTGTTACGGAGGTTCCACACGCGTTGTTTCGCCCACGCACTACACATTCACAAATGATCTCCCTCGACAATCGAATGGCCTGGACATCTAGGTAGTTCAGCGGAGCGGTGATTTGCGCCAAAACGCTGACGCCAGAAGTGGTGATCGTCGCGCAATCCCGCAACATCAAGATCGATAAACTAGAGCTGCGATGCACAAGGGATTGTGCCGCTGCATCAGCCAACTGACAGCGCAAGCTTGCAGGTCGCTCTTTCAGCGATGGGCAACCGATAGCCGCTGCTGGCATGGCCGCGACGGTCAGAGACTCCAGCCCGCACAGCCCAAGGATTTCAATGTGCGGGCACTGCTGCGCAAGGGCACAGATGGCGGCGTCGGTAACTTTTGGCCTCGGCAGACGGTCTGTCCATGGCAAGGAACTCCAGATAATCAATGACCGCAACCGTGGACAACCCTGCGCAACTGCGAGGAAAGCCGCATCTGTCAGATTTGCACATTCGTTCACATTGAATTCTTCTATCCGTGCGCACCTGTGCGCCATCGCTTTCATGGCAACATCGCCAATGCCACTATCTTGGAGGTCGAGGCTCTCCAGGAGAGGATAGGCTTGACTCGCAATTCGCAATTCGCCATCATTGATGTCGTTGCCCCCAAGGTCTAGTCGCAAAAATCGAGGGCAAGCTCGCGCAGTTGCTGGGGCAGCATAATGCAGGCTCCTTCCATCGAAGAGAGCGCACCCCACTCTGAATTCAGTCAGATTAGGGGAGGCCTTTGCCAGCAACGCCAACTTCATAGTTGTGGGAGCATGAATATGACCGTCTTCTGAATCATGATTGAAATTCAAGCTGCGCAATGTGCTCGGACTGCTTTTCATCATTCTGTCACAAGCAAAGCAAAGTTCATCCTCGTCCATGCCATTGACGGCGGCTACATTTGCAGCATGAATTGCTATTGCTATGAGCCCCCAGAAGGCACGCGGCATCTGTTCCTTGCGAGCAGAGATTCTCTGTGCCAGCCGGCGCTCGCGACGCTGGGGCTCGGTGGTCTGCCTTTGCATCTGGCGCGGGAGGCATCCGAGGCACAACGCATCTTTCAAAAGCTTTTCCACCGCAGGCTCCTGCTGCCCGACCTCGCCCCGCAGCTTGGGCCAGCGCGCGATGCGTCTGCTAAACTTGGGATAATAGCCGAGCTCTTTAATTGCTTGTATAAGAGCGTCGCATTTTGCGCGCAGTGCTGCGGGGTCTACTTCTGGAAGCAAATGCCCAGGGCACTGGCCTCCGCGACTAGATGCTCGTCGTCGAACGCCAGTGATGACACCTGCCTCGCCGCGTCCACAATGCGAGAGACACGAGTCCCAGAGATGTCGAACTCCTGCGGCAATCCACTCTGCACCCCTGTGAAGAATTGATGGGCGGCCGCCCCGTTGACCTCCATCGGCGTCGAAAGGGAGTTTTGATCATGTCGATTTGCTTCCTTGCGGCCAGTATCCATGAGGCTGACTGAAACGTTACTCCGTTGATTCAAAGCCGGCATGTTCATTGACTTCCGCATTGTACGGCATCCCGGCGAAGGTCGCCAAGCTTGCTTCACCTCAACTTCGCCCCATTGGTTGCCACAGCACATGCGAACAAACAATGGGCCACCACTATCTGATGATAAACATGTTGAGCTCGCACGGATGGTGCGTTCTAGCCCAGCTTGCTGTCTGTCCAGCGTCGCCTTGGACGCAGCCGTTAGCAGTCTCTTTTGGTTCACACCGATGTGAGAATTACCGTTGTCCTTCATGAAACATGCGCGGGACGCTAGGAAAACATCTTGTGGCGACGGGTTTCTCTTCCGCCCAAGTGCCACACCTTTCGATTCACCTCCCGACATCAGTTTTGCAGCTGGTAGTGCGCCCGACAAATCCCAAATAATCATTTCATGGTTGGACCTTTCGCCCTGATACTGGTCGTGTAAAATCTTGGCCCGTTTCTTCGCCTTGGCGTTCCTGGCGTTCATTGCAGTCTGCCAAGATCTCGCAAGCATCTTTTCTCGCGCGGGGCCTGGGACCTTCTCGAGAGGGATGATTTCGAAGTCCTCCAGCCCAGCAATCTGATGCCCCGAGCCTGCGTGTGAAATTGGACCCCGTGGAAGAGGAGGCTGGACCTCAGAAGCCGTCGCTTCTCCAGCGATAGAATGACCTGCGTCCCCCAGTGGGAACGCCTCCCTGCCCAGTGACAATGGATCACTGAAGTCCTGACCTGAGAACTCAGCGTCACCGATCGTTCCAAATGAGTCCAGCAGGTGCGCCAGATCGGAATCATGGTTATCGTCAACACGAAGCCCCATGACACTTGCCAGCTCGAAGATATGGATGGCCGCGCCAAGCGCGAGGAATATGGAAGACAGCTGCATATGGAGAAGACTGCGCACAAGGCGAAACTGGAGCACACATGGCTACGCACAGGCAAGGTGGGGCCCACCAATCCCCCCGCTGAGACAGTTGTGTAGCCCAGAGAGAATTACACCCTTACAGCCAAGACGCTTGGGTACAAAGGGCGGTTCGACATCCGTTTCATCACTAGTTGTTGTGCATTGTGCGTGCACGTCTGGGACTGGAATAGCAACAGAGCACAGCCACAACGCAGGTAGGGCCCCCCTCTCGAAAGAACAACCGACGAGTTCAAAGCTAAGCCCGAATCGAAGGGATCCCAGGAGCATGCGGACATGATGGCCTCGCTACAGTCAGGCTCATTCAACCCACGCTGAAAAGGGGCAAGTCAAACTTTAGTGGTTACATCCATACGGCAATCGAAACTAACACGGGCTGCGAAGACCTTTGGGGCAACGATGCGTGAGTGTGCGCATTGGAAGAGATGGTCAACCACCCTGTCGGCATGCGAATATTGATCTATCATCAAGGAAACAATCATGCATTGCCTTAGCCGATGTGCCCTACGAATCGTTCGGGTCTTGGCCCAGCCCACCCCTGGAGATCCGCAAAAAAGGGAGCTATGGTAATGGAGCCATGTCACCTTTGCTGATCATCCTCCTACCTATATTCCTTCGTGCCTTTTTTCTAATCCCTCCTCCGCCTCCCCCTGTAAAGCAGCACTGTGAAGATAGGGATAGATATTGGTGTAGTGGCGAGTGATGATGATGACGGTTCGTGGGCATAAGCAACGTCATACTCCACAAATGAGGCCAGGATTTTTTCAAGGTCCCGAGGTGATTCGCAATTTTCGTGTTGATTGCCCTATCGTTTCGTGAAGCGTCTTCCTCTTGACGCACCCCCGCGGGCCCCGATATAGACTTCCAGGATCTCAGCCCCCAGGGCACTCTCAACCCAAGAGGGCCCCGAGAGGCCAGAATCTATAATTGACAATCGGGTTTAAACATGTTGTTTGGGGTCTCGACTTGCCGAGCTTCCGAAGCTCAAAGGCTTCCTCGAAGGCCCCCCGCACCGCCCCATGACGGCCCCAGAGGGCCTCAAGAGGGGCCCAAGACGGCTGAAGAGGGCCCCAAAAGGAGGAACACAAACCGACAAATCCGAACCTTCCGCCCCACGAGACACCCAGGAGGCCCAAGCGGCCCCCACGAGGCCCCAAGAGGCCCCCAATAGTCCCCCACGAAGCCCCAAGTGGTTCCCAATAGTCCCCCACGAGGCCCCAAAGCAACGCAAAAGTGACGCCAAAAGGTCCCCAAACAGCCCCCCAAAGGTTCCAAAACTGCCTCCAGGAGGCCCCCGATGGGTCCCGAAGAGATCCCAGCGAGTATCCAAAAGGCCTCCGACCCACGACACACGCACGGTGGGCGCATGAACCGAAGGCCATTAGTTGAAGGAGGAGGGGGAGGAGCAGTCTACCCCGTTCCTGGAGAGGTCTGCCAGTCGCGTTCTCACTTGGTTCACACTACAGCTATGATGTTTAACAAACACCATCAGCGGCAACTGCCGCTGGCATGGCAGCGCCATGGTCGACGCCACTGCCAGCAGCGGCAGCGACAGGAGGAGCCAGCATAGCCAGCTCAGCCAGCCGCCGCCAGCATAACCGTAGTAAGCCTAAGTCGGGCCTGTCAGGGGCCATACTCAAAATAGTCTAAAAGATAGTCTGGAGACTATGTTCGGAATATGGTTTGGCATCTTTTGAATATGTTTGAATACTGTATAACTCTCTTCCAAAATCCCCTTGTACGGGGACAGGCCCGACCTAATGCTACGCATGATAGTGGGCTTTGCATCCGGAAGAGGAGGAGGAAGAGGAGGATGAGGAGGACGACGAGACGGAAAAGGGAGGAGGAGGAAAAGGAGGAGGAGGAGAGGAGGAGGAGGAGGAGGAGGAGGAGGAGGAGGGGGAGGAGGAGGACGAGGAGGGCGCCGCCAGGGAGGCCCGGCGCCGCGCCGATTCCGAGAGCCCTGCGCGAAGCTCTGCCCGTTCTATGCGAACGCCGCCGTGTCCTTCCTCGGGGATCGGCGGCGGGCCCGCCCGGGGAGGGAGTGACGGGCCATCGCTCGGACGTCCATTCCCTGTGTTTTTTTTTGTCGGTTTTGTGCGTGGTTTTTTCGCCAAATGGTCAAGGATGCTCCTCGATGGTCCTCGCCGAAGGAAACTTATCCCGGCAACGCAACCTAACAGCGATGTGAAAGAGCATATCCGGAAGCATTCACTTTAAGATTCATGTGGGATTCCTGTTGTAGAACGAACGACACACTGCTATCAATGGATTAGTTTTGAACGACTCACTGCTTTCGATAACTGTATCTCCAAACGAAACACTTTGAGGTCCAAACGAGACACTGCCATCAATGGGTTTAGCCCCAAATGAGACACTGCTATCAAGGGATCTAGCCCCAACCGAGACACTGCGATCAATGGATTTATCTCCGAAAAAAAGACACTGCTATCCATGGATTTAGTTTCGCACGGTGATGCTGGTAATCATGATGGCGATGATGATGATGATGATGTAGTAGTATTAACAGTAGTAACGTGCAGGCGCTTCAAGACGTATCTGTATATTTTTTACAATCGCTCTGCACGCTCTCCGCATGTCGATTCACGGACTAGCTTGAAACAACTCACTGCTTTCGATAGCTTTATCTCCAAACGAGATACTGCTATCAATGGATTCAGCCCCAAACGAGACACTCCGATCACTGGATTTATTTCCGAGCGAGACACTGCTATTAATGGATTTAGCTTCGAACGAGTCACTGCTTTCAATAAGTGCATCTCCAAACGAGACAACGCGATCAATGTGTTTAGGTCCAAACGAGACACTGCAAGCAGTCAATGGCACAGGGCACGGGCAACCAGTCACAGGCACAGGCCACAGACAACGATGATGATGATGGTGATGATGATGATGTTTGCGGTGCTGATGATGATGATGGTAATGCTGTCGTTGTTGACGATGATGATGACGATGTCACAGGCACAAGGCACAGGCAACCAGCCACAGGCAACCAGTCACAAGCACAGAGCACAAGCAACCAGCCACATGCACGCGGCAAAGGCAACCAGTCACAGGCGCGGGTCACAGTACAGGCTACCAGTCACCAGGCAGAGGCATCGAGTCGCAGGCACAGGGCATAGGCAACCAACCATAATGAAACACATGCGCACAAGGATCTGCAGGAACATGTTTGCTACATCACGGAAGCTACATTCCACCATTCCACAGCATGTTGATGAGCACCGCTCACAGCATGCTGAGCAGCAGCGCTGTCACAGTGACGAGATTGCAGGAGGCTGAAGAGCACCGCCGTGCTCACTGCCAAGATGCAACCACATCTCCCTTCCCTGCCCTGCAACTCAAAGAAGGAACGCCTGTGCACTGCATGAAGGTGCAACCTGCTGCACTAAGACCTCCGCATGCTGAGGAGCAGCGCTGTCACGGAGGTTCCTCACGCGTTTTTTTCGCCCACGCACTACACATTCACAAATGATCTCCCTCGACAATCGAATGGGCTAGACATCCAAGTATTTCAGCGGAGCGGTGATTGGCGCCAAAGCGCTGACGCCAGAAGTGGTGATCTTCGCGAAATCCCGCAACATCGAGATCGATAAACTAGCTGCGATGCACAAGGGATTGCGCCGCTGCATCAGTCAGCTGCTGACAGCGCAAGCTTGCAGGTCGCTCTTTCAGCGATGGGCAACCGATAGCCACTGCTCGTATGGCTGCGACGGTCAGAGACTCCAGCCCACACAGCTCAAGGATTTCAATGTGCGGGCACTGCTGCGCAAGGGCACAGATGGCGGCGTCGGTAACTTTTGGCCTCGGCAGACGGTCTGTCCATGGCAAGGAACTCCAGATGATCAATGACCGCAACCGTGGACAACCCTGCGCAACTGCGAGGAAAGCCGCATCTGTCAGATTTGCACATTCGTTCACATTGAATTATTCTATTCGAGTGCACCTTTGCGCCGCCGCTTGCATGGCATCATCACCAATGCCACTATCTTGGAGGTCGAGGCTCTCCAGGAGAGGACAGGCTTGACTCACAATACGCAGTTCGCCATCATTGATGTCGTTGCCCCCAAGGTCTAGTCGCAACGATTGAGGGCAAGCTCGCGCAGTTGCTGGGGCAGCATAATGTAGGCTCCTTCCATCGAAGAGAGCGCACCCCACTCTGAATTCAGTCAGATTAGGGGAAACCTTGGCCAGCAACGCCAACTTCATAGTTGTGGGAGCATGAATATGACCGCCCGCTGAGATCATGATTGAAATTCAAGCTACGCAATGTGCTCGGACTGCTTTTCATCATTCTGTCACAAGCAAAGCAAAGTTCATCCTCGCCCATGCCATTGACGGTGGCTACATTTGCAGCATGAGCTGCTATGACCTCCCAGAAGGCATGCGGTATCTGTTTCTTGTGAGCAGAGATTCTCTGTGCCAGCCGGCGCTCGCGACGCTGAGGCTCGGCAGTCGGCTTTTGCATATGGCGCGGGAGGCATCCGAAGCACAACGCATATTTCAAGAGCTTTTCCACCGCAGGCTCCTGCTGCCCGACCTCGCCCCACAACTTGGACCAGCACGCGGTGCGTCTGCTAACCTTGGGATACTAGCCGAGCTCTTTAATTGCTTGTATAAGAGCATCGCATTTTGCGTGCAGTGCTGCGGGGTCTACTTCTGGAAGCAAATGCTCAGGGCACTGGCCTCCGCGAGTAGCTGCTCGTCGTCAGCAGGCTGAGAAGCACCGCCAAGGGCCCGCAATTCATGCAGCGCGTCTTTAGGGGTGCTGCCCCGGTGGTCCGAGAAACGTTTAGCCCATTTGTTTTCGGCCCGCCCTTCCTCGGATGTTCCATTGTTTTGCTTTGCTATCCGGCCGAGCTCCCGAATCGCATTCACGACCTCTTGCGCGGCGCGCGACTCAGAGGACAAAGCACCGTCAAGGGCCCGCAATTCCTGCAAGACGTCTTTGGGAATGCTGTCGCAATGGTCCGACAAACGATTGCCCAACTTGTTTTCGGTCCGTTCTTGTTCGGACGTTCATTTCTTTCGCTTCGGCATCCGGCCGAACTGCTTCGCGTCCTTTACGCGCGCTTGCAGAGGACCGCTCAATGCAGCACGCTGAGGAGCAGCGCTGTTCAATGCAGCAGGCTGAGGAGCACCGCTGTTCAATGCAGCAGGCTGAGGAGCACCGGTGTCCAATTCAGCAGGCTGAGGAGCACCGCCGCTAGACTGAGAACTACCAGCATGTCCAGGCATTAAGGTGCGCAGTAGGCGCTGCGCACTCCCTTGGAAAGGAAATCATCGAAAGCACGGTTCTAGCCAAGAAGGCTACGGGGATGATGGTGATGATGATGAGGATAGTAGCAGCAGCAGCACCACCAGTAGCAGCAGCAGTTGCCTGTGTCTGTGACTGGTTGCACAGGGGGCCGCACATGCGGGCCGTACAGGGAGCCGCACAGGGAGCCAGTCACAGGCACAGGGCACAGGCGACCAGTCACGTATATGTACAGATACATGTATATGTATATGTGTATGTGTACTTGTATGATGATGATGCTGATAATGATGATGATGATGATGACTGGTTGCCAGTCCACTGTGCCTGTGCCCTGCGCCTGTGACTGGGACAGCTCTACAAGCAACCTGCGGAAGCACCATCATACACATGGCAGTAGCGAACAAGCTTTAGACATGTTGCTGAGGTTTGCTGTACTCCTCGTGCGAACAAGATTCCACAAACGCTCGAACAAGCGATGTGTATAAGCATATCTGGAAGCATCCCACTTAATATTCAAGTGAGAATCCAGTGGTAGAATTCTGCTGTTCTCGCAATCGCATCCTTAGGAATTCATAGGAATCCGTAGGCAACCTCGGGAATCATCAGGAAACCTTAGGCATAGTTTGGCATCCTCCGGAATCTTCGGAATTCCCTCGGATTCCTTAGGAAACCAATGGGATGCGACCTGTGCGGTCTGTAGGGCCTGGCGGATCTGCGGGCCTGCCGCAGCCTCAGTCTCAGCCTGCGGTGGGTTGCCTCAGCCTCAGCCTCAGCCTGCCTCGGCCTCAGCCTCAGCCTGCTTCAGCCTCAGCCTCAGCCTGCCTCAGCCTGCCTCGGCTTCAGCCTCAGCCTCAGCCTGCCTCGGCCTCAGCACCCCCCCTCCCCATTCAGCCTCTCGCCCTGTCTCAGCCTCAGCCTGCTTCAGCTTCAGCCTCAGCCTCAGCCTGCCTCGGCTTTCCTCAGCCTCAGCCTCAGCCTGCCTCGGCCTCAGCCTCAGCCTGAGCCTCAGCCTCAGGCTGCCTCGGCCTCAGCCTGCGTCAGCCTCAGCCTCAGCCTGCCTCAGCCTCAGCCTGCCTCAGCCCCAGCCTCAGCCTCAGCCTGCCTCAGCCTCGGCCTGCCTCAGCCTCAGCCTCAGCCTCAGCCTCAGCCTGCCTCGGCTTGCCTCAGCCTCAGCCTCAGCCTGCTCGGCCTCAGTGCCTGCCTCACGGCCTCAGCCTGCCTCAGCCTCCCCTCCTCCCCCCCCTTCCCCCCCCCATTCAGCCTCACCTTGTCTCAGCTTCGGCCTGCCTCGGCCTCATCCTCGCCTCAGCCTCAGTCTCAGCCTCAGCCTGTCTCGGCCTGCCTCAGCCTGCCTCGGCCTCAGCCTCAGCCTCAGCCTCAGCCTCAGCCTCAGCCTCAGCACTCAGCCTCCTCAGGCCTCAGCCTCAGCCTGCCTCAGCTCAGCCTGCCTCAGCCTCAGCCCTCAGCCTCAGCCTCAGCCTCAGCCTCAGCCCTCCCTCAGCCTCAGCCTGCCTCAGCCTCAGCCTGCCTCAGCCTCAGCCTCAGCCTCAGCCTCAGCCTGCCTCAGGCCTCAGCCTGCCTCAGCCTCAGCCTCAGCCTCAGCCTTCAGCCTCAGCCTGCCTCAGCCTCAGCCTCAGCCCTCAGCCTCAGCCTCAGCCTCTGCC
>CAUYUJ010019520.1:0-140000 GCA_963575745.1 Prorocentrum cordatum | reverse complement strand
GCCCTGGCCCCACCCCCCCCCCTCCCTCCTCGTCCTCCTTGCCCCTCCTCCGCCTCATCATCGCGCGCTGCCCCCATCTGAACCCCCTGGCCAGCATCTCGATGCCGACGGCAACCGCCTGCGACGTGATCTCGTTGTTCTGCGCGTCTGACGTGGCGTTCAGTACCCGCCCTGCAGATGAAGTCCTGCTGAGGCACTTGTGGAGCGCAGTGTACTGTTGGATGACATTCCCAAGTGTGTCGCTGAAGATGCGGCTCGCCATTTCCACATCCATCTTGCCCTGGTTGAAAGCTGCCCCCGATGGGGGGATGCTCTCCTTGCACTTGTCTGCCAGGACCTGCAGGTGGCCAGCCGTGATCTCGAGCAGCTGGTCGGTCGCCTTTCTGCAGAAGCACGCCACGTTGCTTAACCGCCCGCGGAGAGATTGAAGGTCCAGCGGGATCTCCCATCCATTCCCTTCCAGCGCCAGCGCCGCCTCAGAGTTGAGCGCCTTGTCGAGCTTCACGATGTTGCTGGCGACTGCGACCTGGAAGTAGATCGTGACATCGCGCAGCGTGTCTTCATCGATGGCCATTGTTTCCATTCCAGCCACGTTCTTGAACAACATTCCTTGGAGCGAAGCGCAGCACGCGGAGAGGTCCCTCGTCTTGTTGGAAAGCTCAATGAGCACCAACGCATCTGCTTGCGGCATGTCCTTCACATTATCGTCCCTCAGGCAGACGCAAGTAGGCATGGGGATCGTACTCAAGCTGCTGGCATTGGCGAAGTCTATCAAGCTCTTCTGGGCCACGTTGCGCGCAAGCTTCGCAAACTGGTCTGTGCCAACCTCAGCGCCAAATGACAACTCTTGGATGCGAAGGTAGTCGAGGCTGGTCACGTCGCGAAAGAGCACCTGGAAGATCGACGGGGCCCTGGCCCCAGAGATCACCTCCTTATGGATCTCACTTGCCGTGAACCTCGGTGCTAGCTCGACGCTCGCCATCGCCGACTCCACCAGTTGATCAGCACCACGATGGTAGATGCCATCACCTATGCAGACGGGGCGCAGCATCCGCAGCGCCGCCCACCCTTTCTCGATCTCCCCCTCCCCATCTCAGACGGGGAGGGGAGATCGAGTAACGTTGGGCGGCTACCGGGGATGCCCGCCCATGAGCCCTCGACGCCACACGTATCGACCATCGTTCCAAGTCCCCAGTCGCCAAGATTACCGATGAAGGACTGCATCTGCTCGATCACCTCCTTGACCACGCTCTCCTCTGTCACCGTGCACTTGGCGATCCTGAAGCACCGCGTTCCCATCAAATTAATATCCTTCCTGAGCTGCGCCATGCTGATGAATGCCATCCGCCTCGAACTGCTCCGATGCCCCAGGCAGTGAAGCGTGGGCCTCCACGGCAATGCGCAATGGCCAGCTTGATGTGCCCCGTGAAGTCCTTGAGCTGAATCGCAGTGTTCTCGAGGACAAGCTCGAAATAAACCTTCGAAAGATCCGCCTCGTCGAACTTTCCGCTGGCCTTGCTGCCTGCACGAGACAAGAAGGCCATCATGCAGCCCCACCAGCGGTTGTGCATGTCCGCGAGGAGGTCCGCGCACGCAGTCAGGCTATTCTGGTACTCGTCCAACTTGCCCTCGATATCCTTGAGGTCGCAGGTCACAGGTCGAAGCTGATCTTCCCAGTGCTCTCGGTCTTGCTCAGTCGCGTCCGCGGCGTTCTGGAGCGCGTCGTTCACGGAGCGGTAGTCCGTCAGGAGAGTCTTCCAGTTGTCCAGCTTCTTGCCGATCGCATCCCAGAAGGCGTGGATCGAGAGGTCCCGCACCTGAGCATCTCGATCGCGTTGGCGAGGCAGTCGGTCACCGTGTCGACGTTCGAATGCACTCCAGCTGTTGGCCACCTGCTCGATGGACCTTTAACCCCAGCGAAGAGCAACCCAAGCTCTTGAAACAAGTCCTTCACGATGTTCAGGTTCCCGTCGCACTGCCCCATCAATGTATCCCGCCAGGGCTCGATATCATTGAACGCCGCGCCGGAGGTCTTCTCGAAGTGCTGCAGGGCGCGGGTGAAGCTCGAGGTAGCAGTGGAGTCCTCGGCGCTCTGCTGGACGTGGAGCCTGGGGATCTCCATGAGCATCTTCGGCGCCACGTAGCTGACCATGATCTGAGCAAGCTCTGCCGTTGGTTACCACTCAACCGCACTGTCTCGAGGGTAGTTCGGCGCGCAGCTCGCGCGTCATCGGGATCCGGTCTTGATCTCTCCAGGGGCAAGCTACACTGCGCGATGACGTGGATGGCGGGCAACACATTAGTGAACGTTGCCTCGAGATCGCGGGATGTTTTCTTCACGAGCTTTTCGTTCCATATCTTCAGGATGCTGTGGAAGTCGCCGGCGACCCCTGTAGTCTTCGCACTGTCCTTCAAAAGCTCGGCCTTCACAGGAAACGCCTAGGGGCGAATGGCCCCCGAAACCAAGGTAGTCATGCGATGCCAAGGGCTTGCGCCGAGAACGACGCGAGAGCTAGGCAAGATAACTGCGACCTTCTCCCTCTGCTTCTTGGGCTGCCGCTGCCCACCCCCATCTGCAACTTCAAGAACTTCGGCTTCGCCTGCTGGCGCATCTGCCTGGGGGGGGGCCCTTCCTCCGCGCTGGCATCTGGGACGTCATGCCCCATGCTGCTCATGGACGACAAGCGAGAGAAGAAATCGGACGGCATCATCTTCAAGGCACGCTGGACGCTTCCGTAGTACCGCGCCGTCGACTGGGAAGTAGCGTAAGCGTAGACGGTGCACGCGTCCTCGGCCATGGTGGTATCTTTCGCATCCATGAAGCCCAGGACGATGGAGAAGTGCGGCATGCACTCGGCAAGGAGCGCTTCGTCTTGAGCCCCGAGCCACGCTTTCACTGCCTTGAATAGGTCGATCAGTGCTTGCAACCTCGCCTCCAATTGTAAAACCGCAACCTGCATGTCGAAAGTGCTATGCCCCAGAATTTGCATCTTGTATTTGCTCAATTTCCTTGCCAACGCCAGCACCGTGCCAAGCTTGAAACTATCTAACCATCCTGGCAGACACAACCGCGCCGTGTAATTGTTGATAGTAGCGCGGATGAGCAGCGACGTGCACTGCGGTCCTGAGGGGAGGTTGGAGTCCAGAGAGTGTTCGTTGATCGGGACGCCGTCGATAGTAATCTCGCCCTCCGAGTCGACTACGTGGGTCTGGGTGTGATCGCAGGTGTCGTCGTCAACGGTGGTGGCCATCTTCGGCTTGGTGGTCGGTGGTTTGATACCAGAGTGGCGCATCATGCTTTCATTGTGCTGGTCATCTCCCTGTGCAAGACGGCCCTAGGATCCTCTGACTCCCTGCTCTGGCATGCCTGCTTCTCCTCAGTCTTCTCTCGCTTCTCGTGATGGGAGCTCGCTGAGGCAACGGCGCTGGCTTCCCGCGGCTCCTGCTTCTCGGACTTGGCAGGCAACGAAGCAGCTGGCGACCCCACGCGTCCGAGAGCTGATTCGAAGCCGGGCATCTCGAAATCGTCATTGCTAGGCGCGTCGCCAGATCATCAAGCTCCGCTTTAGCCGCAATATCAGCAGCGCTCATGCTGCTGGCGCCTGCTCGCTGGAGGTAGCAGCGCGGCGGTCATATTCAGGTCAGACAGCTCCTGAAGAGAACGCTCCTAAAGCCAAAGCGGCAACGGGGGGCGGAGGGGGGTCAGGAGGAGGTGCACGGGGGGGCTTTTCACATCAGGAGATCTGCAAGTATATTTCCCTGGGGGGCACACGGTGACATCTAATTCTACGCGCGGGGGGTGCCGCGGGGGGCGGTGGCTTTGAATTTAACCGCGGGGGCTTTGAATTTATTTCGCAGAAGGGAACTAGGGGGTGGCGAATCTGATTCTGCGCGCGGGGGTGCCATTGCGACGCCCCGACCCCGTTTTCCATCGCCGCACCCCTCTCGGGGCCCCCACCTAAACCGGGCGCGGCGCCCCCCCCCCCCCCCCCCCCCCCCCAGAGGCCGAGCACGGCGGGCCCCCAGAGGAGCGGCAGGGAAGTAAGGGGATCCTCAGCATCAACAGCAGCGACAGCAGCAGCAACGCAAGGAAAAAGAGAAGCAGGGATGGGACGGGCAGGAGGAATGACAACAGCGAGACAAAGGTGCAGAACCAGGAGGAGGCCGCGCCCTTTCCTCCTCATTATCCTTCTCCTCATCGGCCTCCTCCTCCCTCTTCCTCCCCCCCCTCCCCCCTCTTCCTCCCTGCCCACCCCCCCCCCCCCCTTCCCCCCCATTCATCCTGCCCCCTTGCGCGCGCGGGGCAAGGCGAGGGCGCCGCGCGCAGGGCGCGCCTCGGCCCGCCGCCGCGCCCACCGCGAGAGGGCCGCAAAATGAAAGCGAGCGGGCGGCAAAGGGAAGCGAGAAGGGCCTTTTTTTTTTCTCTCTCTCTCTCTCTCTCTCTCTCTTTCTCTCGCTCTCTCTTCTCTATTTGTCTTCTCTTCCTTGGGCTCTTCTTCGCCCTGTTCTCACTTGTGCCCTGCCTTCTCTGCCGGGCCGTTCCTTCTGCCTCCCCCACCAGCTTACCTCCCTCCCTCGTTGGCCCCCTTCCTTTCCCTTCCTGATATGTTATGCAAATGCGAAAACCCACTCTTCAATAAAGTCATACTAAGTCTTCGGCTGGCGTAACACGTCGAACAATCGTAATGTTGCGCATGCTACTACAATTCAGCGTTTGGGTCGGGGGGGGGGGGGGGGCGGTTGCGGGGTTGTGGTGGCGTGTGCGCGTGCGTACATGCGTGCGTTGTAGTAGTGTTTCGACAAGGCATGTGGCCCGCGCGCCCGTGCGACCTAACATCTTCTAATTTAGTTGAAACGTGTTGGGTCGGTGGGTGGGTTGATGCGTGCGTGGGCGTAGGTGAGCGGGTTCGGTGGGCGAGCGCAGATCGGGTAAGTCGGTGCGGTGGTGGGTGGGCGAATGGTGGTGCGTTGGTGGCGATGCACGTCCGCGCGCGCGTGCGCGCGTGCGTGCGCGCGTTCCGTTTGGACAGAAACGGCTCGACAATGTTTGGATATTTCGGGTGGGCCAGCTGGCGCGGGCACGTGGGGCTGCGCGCGGAGCGAGCGGCAGCGGCGCAGCAAAGGGGGTGGACGGGTGGGCGAGTGAATGCGCGGCAACGGCGGCGCGCCGTGCGGGTGCGACGCAGACGCCCGCGCGACCAGACTTGTTTGTGCGATCGTCAAGGACTGTCGAGTGCGTGCATGCTCGGATGTGTAGATGGGCGCGCGTGAGTGCGCGCGCGGCGGCGGCGGCGTGGTGGAGGGGGAAGACGATCGCGCGGCGGGTGAGTTGATGGTTGCGGGTGCGTTGGTGGCAGTAGGGCGCGCGCGCGAGCGTTCTCCTTCTTGTGTTTGAACCAGGCCCAGGCGCATGGTTCGAACACTTGTGCGGGCCGAGATGTTTCAAATATTGGTGTGCCACGTTGAGTGGGGTGGCGCTTGCGCGCGCGCGCAGGCGATCCGCGGGGTTGGCGAAGGGGCGGGCGGGCGGCGGAGTAGCTTTGCGGTTGCGCCTGCATGCGTGCATCGGCACGTGCACCGAATGCATGTGCCATCCAGCATTTCACATCGTTGAACGACACTGGCTACGTGGGAGGCACGTGGGTAGGTGCGTTGGCGGCTGGTTGGTGGAGGTGGTCGTGGGTGAGTAGGCGCGAGTGGGCGGATGATCTATTATTTGGCGGTGATGGAAGGGCTGGCCGGCGCGCTCGTGGCGTGGAGTGGTGGCGGCGCGCGGCGGGGTGGGCTGGGGATTGGGTGCAAGGAGGCGCGGTCGCGGTGGCATGCGCGAGGGACGCGCGCGGCGTTTGTGCGCGGGCGGGCAGCCGGGCGGTGGCATGCGGCAGTTGAGCGCGTTCGTTGGTTGCGCGCGCGTCCGCGGTGGCAGGCGGCGCGCATGGGCAGGGGGGGAGGGGGGGCCAGCTCGCCAACTAAGCAGTTGGTTCGATCGCACGCGCGACCCACTGCCCACTACGGATATGGTCTAAGTGGGCTGCGTTGCGAGCACTGGTGGCGGCGCGCGCACGCGCGCTATCGTTGGCCACTGCGACGCGGCGCGCGGGCGCGCCGCCGCCTTGCGCTTGATCAAGCGCCGCGCGGAAGCTCCGATCGCGCAACGCACGAACGATTGGCGCATCGGGGCAGCACGTCGCGACGTGGAGGTCGCAGCGCCACGAGTGCCCTTAGAAGTGCAAGTGCGAGCCATTTGGCGCGGCACAACGCGCCCTGCGACGTGCTTGCCAAGGCCGCAGAAGTCGAGCGCGAGCGGCTTGCGCCATGCCGTTTCTGGAGGCAAAGAGCCGCGCGCGCAGCGTGCGCCATGCGCGAGAGGTGCAAGGCGCGCCACGAGCGCCTGAACGCGCTAAGTTCGCCCAGCGCAAACCCGCGGAGCGCGCCCGCGGAATGCGCGGCTGGCAAAACGATCGCGCGATGTAGACGCGCCGTGCCGGTGGCCGCACGCAGCGACATTGGCAAGCCGTGGCGTCAGGAGGTCAATCCGCGCAAGGGCGTTGTCAGGTGGCGGCTGTAGGAGATTGAGCCGCCTGCTGCAGTCCAGCTCTGGCGGCGGGCTTCGCTAGGGGGCGCGAATCACGCGACGGCCGTTGCTCCGCGCGACAAGACGTCGCAGGTCGACGCGTCGGCGCTCGAGCAGAATTAGGAGGGGCCAGTAACCGTGGCGTCCGAGAGTAAACGCATGCGACTACTTCGAGGCGAGCGAGTAAAGGCATGGCATTAACGCGCGATCAGACGCGCAGGACTGCCGCCAAGAACAAAAGGGTAGTCAAGGGGGGTAGGCAAGAGCGTCGAGGGTAGTCATGGGGGGTAGTCAAGGGGGGTAGTCGAGACGCGAAGACGTAGTCAACGCCACGACGCAACGCCCAATATACATAGTCGACAGGGGACGTCAAGATCGGATGGGGGAAGTCAACTGGGGACGTCAAGATCGGGGGCAGTAGTCCACAGGGGTAGTCAAGAGCAGGAAGGTAGTCAACATGGGCAGGCAACTCCTCGGGTGCCTTGGAGATTGTCGCTTCGGCTTGAAGCGTCGCGATGCTGAGAGCGTGCCCGAACGCAGGGCGGCGCCGACAAATGCCAGCGGCGCGCAGCAACAGCTCGGCTCGCTTCCGGAATAGAAGACGACTTGAAGGCGCGCGCTCCCGCGCGCAGGGAGCCGCCCTCAACGCGCAGGACGCGCGGTGCCAACAAATTCGGCCGACGTGCTCGGGGCCTTGGTAACCGAAGCAGGTTGCGCTTAGTGCGCGCCCGCGCGCTTGGATTCAGCAAGTGCGCGGGATGCGCCGCTAGCAATTGCCGCGGCGGGCGCGCCAGGGAAGCGCTCAGTGCACCAAGCGCGCGGCGCGCGCTCGCCATGCGGGCCGCGCAGTCCGCGCAAATTGCGCATCGCGCGCGTGCCCGACCGCGGCGTTTGCCGCCTGCGCCGATTGGCGCCGTCGCACCGAGCGGCCCGTGCGCCGTTCCCGCATTGTGTCATTGCTCGATCGACGCTGCGTGGGGTGGTCCTAACTCGCGCAGCGCGCTGGTTCGAGGCGGCGCGTTCGGCGCATCGAACGCGCATGGCGCCCCAATTGCGCGCTCTCGGCGCCGTCAATGCGCGAGGCGCTCCGAACTCGACTGGGCAACCTGGCGCACTTGCTTAGCGTGGCTCACCTGGGGCCGATGGCTCACCTGGGGCCTCAGCCATTGTTGGAAGCGTCTCGGTTAGAACAAAAGGTAACATGCAGCGCCGCAAATTCGCGGCCACGGGCGTCGTTGCCGCGACAAGGGGCATCGGCGCTGCCGAGCTGCAATGCCACTTCCACTTAGGACCTATACACCTCCGCGATGATGATGCCGCCAGCGAGTCGGCGATGTCCGCCGCCGGCCAGCAACAAAGCACCTGCGGGCGCGGTGGGAGAGGGGGGGGGGGGGGGGCCCGCATTGCTGGCGATATCTGGCACATTAGACGCTCAACAACCACAACGCGCATTTCCCTCATGATCTCTAATTGTTTTAACTGGCGCAGCGGTGGTCGCACGCTTGCATGCTGAACCGCCACGCACGCGCTCACAGTCTGCATTGCGCACAATCACTACTTAGGGCTAATGCACTGGGGCCCCTGGCCGAGGGGGGTACACGACATGCTGGGTTTGCACGATTGCGGTTTTCACAAGGCTCGCTAACACATGCAACCTAGTCGCGCCACCGAAAACACAGTATCCAGTCGCCCCCTGTTACTGCCATTTTTTCCGATCGCAGCACGGCAATGCATGATGCCATGGACCCTGGACGTCTTAAGCCCCGAAATCCATTGGGCGCACGGTTAATGCAACCAGAGCACGCCCGAGACAAGGAAGCTGTACAAATCCAAGAAGTGAGCTAGATCGTGGAATTTGGGGCACAAAAGCCATACGGCCACCAAATAATAGCGGTATGTGTTGCCAGCGTTGGTGCGTGTGCTCGTACATGTTGCTTGGTATGGTTAGGTTCAATGTTGTGATATTGCATTACCATATGTTGTTTGTCATACGTCGAGCCTGCTACACTCGCAGATTCACTCCGCCAGTTGCGTTCACCGTGCGCGTGCTCTTTCCGTTAAATGTGAATGCCGGTGCTAGTGGCCCAGTGGCCCTCTCGCGCCAGCGGTTCCCCCTCAAGCCCTGCCCTGGCCACTTTTTGCATCTTCGCCCCCCGCCTCTCGCAATGTGTTTCTGTGTTGCTTTGCTTCCCCATGTCGCTGTCTACATTGTTTCCTGCATGCGCGTTTGCTTATGTTCTCCTTGCGCGCTGCCCCCGCATATCCTCCTCCTCCTCATCCTCATCCGTCTTCCCTCTCCTCCTGTCGTCCTCCTCCTGGCCCTCGTCATCGTCCTCCTCCTCCTCCTCCTGCCCCCTCCTCCGTTCCTCCTCCTGGCCCTCGTCGCCCTCCTCCGCCCCCTTCCATTCCATCTCCCCTTTCCGTCTTCCCCCTCGCCCTTGCGACGAAGCACGCGGCCAGACTGGCAACGGGGGGAGCGAGAGTCCAAGGTCTCCGTTCACAGGGATGCACCGAGCAAACCATCAAACCAAGGCTCAGTCACCGCGCGGGCCGAATGGCACGGAACAGCGCCCAAGGACAGACCAGATCGAATGAGCAGAATGCGCGGCGAGCGGTTGCGAACGCATTGAGGGCAGCAGCAACATGGCATGGATGATGGGGGCAACGGGGCCATGGGGATAATGACAGGGGGCAAAGGGATGCATGACGAGAAAAGGACCCTTCTGATCTTCCTCCTTCTCACCATCCCCTGCACTTTCACGTCCGAGGCTCGCAAGCTTGGCTCAAGCACAATCAGCGCCGCGCTCGCCTTCTGGCGCATTTAGCGCAGCGGGCTATGGAGGGGCGCGGTGCGTCGAGATGACTGAGTGCCGATTCATGTCGGATGGCTGGGGCCCATTTGGCTCAAGGTACTGAAGGTACTTGGGCTGAAAATTGTTATGTTAGGTTATTGCTTTCATGGGGTCGGCACTCAGCGCTTCCTTTTTCTGGCCCCCCACCTCTCCTTGGCAATATCCACGTGCCGTTCAGCAAGAACCCTGTTCTCTGCAGGAGAAGCGCCAGGAGGGGTCGGGGGCACTTCAAGAAACCATTGTTTCAAAACTGAGTCGGGTGGGCACCGCCCCTCTGTCAAGCACAGGTGGGGCGGCCTATGAAAATAACACTTGGTTGTGACTGAGCGAGCTGGCCTGCCCCGCTGTATGCGAAGGACGCTCCTTGGCCCCAAATAAACGTAGCCTGCAACGGAGGGCTCGCCTAATTGCTGCCGGGTCGGCGCGCTGTCTGGAGCTGGATCGCCTGGCCCAGCAGCATCTCCGTCACCTGGAGATGGGCCGCATGACCCAGAAGCACCAAAAGACTTGCTCGTGTCGGTGGCATCGCCCATGGCAAAATCAATTCCGTCAATGAGAACCGTCTTCGTCTCGGCATCGAGCTCCTCCTCTCCGCCTGCATGTCCTCCAGGGCCTCGTTCATCCACCACTGGAACATGATGGACCGCAGCAACATGTGGTGGTAGCTCCTCGCAAGCATGATCAAGCTCTTCTGAAGATGTCAAAGATTCAGCGCCCACGTCATCAGCGATATCAAATTCACCATCGGCTGCTGGACCATCAACTCCTGGAACGTCGTAGTCAACGGGTGGCTCGACGACTCCATGTTCTGGCTCTCTGGCATCATCGATTGGCAAGGGGCCACCTGCATGGACATGGCGGCATCGCGCGCCGCCACCACGCCCGCGGCCTCGCCCTCCTCCGCCGCGACCTCTGGCTCGACCTCGCCGACCCTGCCGGGCCTTCCTGCGAGCCTCCTCGCTGAACGGGTCGTCGCCGAGCGTTATGTCCACGAGCTTCTGTTCACGCTCTGACTTGTCGTCGGTTCTCTCGTTGATCTCCAGGGGCGCTTTCTGCCCAGGTTCCCACAGACGGCCCGCGAGGCTGATGCTCTTGATCTGCGATCGTCTGAGCGTGCCGTCGGAGTGGTCAATGATATAACCAGCCACGAAAAGGTCCATGGAGTCCAACGCTTCCACTAATGATGCGACCCATTCGTACGAGCCCTTCGAGTCGATTGCAGCGTAATCGCCAAGTCTGCACCTGCGGTCCGCGATCCTCGCGAAGCATGGAAGCGCATGGTCCTTGCAGGAAAAGACACTAGTGTTATTCGCATTGCTAGTCGCTAATACTGTTACTATTCACGACGGCACCCAAGGGCCCAAGGAGAAAAACGATGCAACCACGGACCCGAGGCTTCCCAGGACTACGGCACCCAAGGAGAAACTTTTCCTCTAAAAAGTTTGAGGGTGTTAGAATAGGATGTCCTCCGGTGCAATGTCGCGCTCGTCCTCGGAGTTCTGCGCCGCGACGTCGAAGACCTTGGGGTTGTACGTCGCGTCGGTCAGGGCGCTGGTGAACCTGCGAACGCCACCGCCAACGGCGCTGCCAGACACGATGAGCATAGCATCAGACCGATCAGCTTGCGCGCGGCCAATGCAATGATCGATGAAATTGCACGCCCCCCTCTCGATCAAATCGAATGCCCCTGGACGACGAGAAGTAGTCGGGTCGACGTGCCGCGTGCTTCTCCCGACCCCCCAGAGGTCGTAGAACTTCGAAGCCTCAAAGTCGATGTCGCTATTGGCCCCGACCCGCCTCTCATTCAAGGATTTGCCGTGCGCAATCTCATCTGACGGCCATCCGCGTCGACGAATCCATTCGAAAGCCCATCGGGTGCCAGGGGGGATGAGGTGCAACCTCCGCCCCAGATAGTAGTGTAAGGACAAGGCTTCTCCTGCTCCGAACTCCTGGGCTTCATCCTCCACAAGCGGTAAGCCTCCTGGTAAACGTCCTGGTCGATCTCCTCACCCCACATGCGCTTGAATCGTTTCTCGAACTCCTTCACTTCATCCTTTCTCATTGGGCTGCCTTTAGCGCTTCTGGCGTCGGCCATGCACTGGTTCTTCGCAAGCATGCACGCGCTTAGCCCTCGAGGCAACGTCTCTGAAGCAGCCTTGGCGCTGCTCTTAACTGGCCTCCAGTGTGCTGGGTTCGGCCTGGACCTGACGATCTCCTCTTCAAAATGCATGGCCCTTGGCGCCTGCTCCACGGGCTCCTGCGCAGCTGCCACAACCAGGCCGCAGCGCTCGCCGTCGGCGTCCTCCAGGGCCAGGACGGCAGGCTGCCCTTCGAGCGCAAGCAGACGAAGGTTGAACGGGATGCTGACGGAGTCGCCCAGCAATGGCATGCATGTAACTACCTCTTGACCGCCACCGCCGCGCAAGCAGCCTGGCGCCAAATGGCGCCTGCCGCCGTTCCCAACGTGAGCTGCGCAAAGCTGGCTCAGAAGATGCGTGCGAGATGCATTTGCAGGGTTGCGGCTTGGGCCACGTCGAGGGTGATGATGGGTGCACTCGCTGTTGAGCCTCTCGATCTGGTCGGCCCCGTAGCAGAACGCCCTGAAGTCGGTGGGCAGCGTCGCAGCGCTCTCGCTCGACATCAACTGTTCGACCGAGTTGTAGAGATCCGTCAGACCCCGAGTATACACGTCCTTGAACTCGCTGGACGCGTCGCGGGCAGCAGTGGCAGTCCGTCGCTTCCCCTAGTCGCTGGAACGGCCGTGGGAGAGCGGGCGCAAGCCGAAGGGGCAGCCTGCAAACTTGACCTCGTAGCGCCTGGCCACGACGGAGCTCAATCGTAAGATTTGGCGTCGAGACCACCTGGAAAACTCCTTCTCCCCCATCGGTGCCTTGAGCATGCCGAGGATCACCCACGGTTGCCCCCTGGCGTCGTCGGCCTTCCAAGAGTCCACCAGGAAACACATGCGCCCGGAAATTTGCCCAATCTCCGAATCCACGTCGAGAACGAGGTCCAGCGTAGATTTCTCCTCGCCCTTCTTCCAAATGGCATCGCCCAACAACGGGTACCAGAGGTGCTCGTCGGCTGGTTCCATGATCCCAATGAAAAACCGCCAGCTCGCGCATGTTGGCCTCGTCGGCGCAGTGCCTCCTTACCTGTTTTGCCCTTGTTCGGAATGCCATCTTCCAGTAGTCGTCCGCGCCCTCGTCGATCAATGGCTGTTGTCCAGCGCGCTCTTCCTCGTCATATGCCGTGGTGCCGCTCGCGAACGATTCGATTCCAAGCCTGTAGGTGAGGCGTCTCAGGATTGCTCTTCATGCACATCAGTAAGTTCGTCCGCCGCGACCCCGCAGGCCGAGCATCCGCCATCCCGTGCAACGAACGCACTGTCGCCACACATATGTTGTCGACAATTTCGGCCCTGTGCCTGCAACGCAATCACACCGATGCCGAAGTGCGATAAGGTTTGATGCGATCGTCCGTGACGCTGCCATTCGCAGGCTTGCAGAGCCCCCTGATGTCTTGAACAATGACGGACTCATCAGTCTTGTTATTCCCTCTCCTGTGGTGCTCGGCGTTCAGGCCGAAGAGCGCGTCGCATAGAAACTCGAGAGTGCGCGGAGATGGCGGCGGCCACTGCCCGACAATGCGGTCGACCTTTTTCTCCGCCAACTGTTCGATTCCTCGAACGATGTGAGTTAGGTTATGCTTGTAACAATTCATCGAGACTATCGAGAAATGCCTCATCGCGTGGTGCTTGGCGTCGCGCAATTTGAGCTTGCCGCGGCGGTGGCCGTGCACTTGGAACGCGTCGGGGGGGGGGGGGGGGGCGAAATTCGCTTCCCAAGGTCGCCCAAGTTGCGCTTGACGCTGTAATGGAGGCAGTGCCCAAACGCCTTGAGAATTGACATGTTCGCAGAAGCCCTGTCTGCCATAGGCGAGAATGCAAGTGATGACGCCTGCCTCACCGTGTCCACAATGCGAGAGACACGAGCCCCAGAGATGTCGAACTCCTGCGGTAATCCACTCTGTGCCCCTGTGAACAATTCATGGGCGGCTGCCCCGTTGACCTCCACCGGCGCCGAAAGGAAGCATTGATCAGATCGATTTGCTTCCTTGCGGCCAGTATCCATGAGGCTGACTGAAACGCTACGCCGTTGATTCAAAGTTGGCATGTGCATTGACTTTCGCATTGTACGGTGCCCCGGCGAAGGTCGCCAAGCTTGCTTCACCTCTACTTCGCCCCATTGGTGGCCACAGCACACGCGAACAAAAAATGGGCCACCACCATCTGATGATAAATATTTGGAGCTTGCACGGATGATGTGTTCTAGCCCAGCTTGCTGTCTGTCCCGCGTCGCCTTGGATGCAGCCGTTATCAATCTATTTTGGTTCACACCGATGTGACAATTACCGCTGTCCTTCATGAAACATGCGCGGGGCGCAAGCAAATCATATTGTGGCGATGGGTTTCTCTTCCGCCCAAGTGCTACATGTCGATTCACCTCCCAGCATCAGTTTTGCAGCTGGTATTACGCCCGACAAATCCCGAATAAGCATCTCATGTTTGGACCTTTCGTCCTGACACTGGTCGCATAAAATATTGGCCCGTTTCTTCGCCTTGGCGTTCCTGGCGCTCATTGCAGTCTGCCAAGATCTCGCAAGCATCTGTTTTCGCACGGGGCCTGGGACCTCCTCGAAAGGGATGATTTCGAAGTCCTCCAGCCCAGCAATCTAATGCCCCGAGCCTGCGTCTGAAATTGGATCCCGTGGAAGAGAAGGCTGAACCTCAGTAACCGTCGCTTCTCCAGTGATAGAATGACCTGCGCCCCCCAATGGACTTGCCTCCCTGCCCTGTGAAACTGGATCACTGAAGTCTTGGCCCGGGAACTGAGCGTCATCGATCGTTCCCAATGAGTCCAGCAGCTGTGCCATATCGGAATCAAGGTCATCGTCAACACGAAGCCCCATGACACCTGCCAGCTCGAAGATATGGATGGCCGCGCCAAACGCAAAGAATATGGAAGAAAACTGCACATGGAGAAGACTGCGCACAAGGCGAAACTGGAGCACAAATGGCTATGTACAGGCAACGTGGGGTTCACCAATCCCCCCGCTTAGACAGCTGTGTAGCCCGGAGAAAATCACACCATTACAACAAAGACGCTTGGGTACAAAAAACGGTTCGACATCCTTTTCATCACTAGTTGTTGTGCATTGTGCGTGCACCTCTGGGACTGAAGTAGCAACATATCACAACCGCAACGCAGGTAGGGCCCCCCTCTCGAAAGAACAACCGACGAGTTCAAAGCTAAGCCCGAATCAAGCGGATCCCAGGAGCATGCGGACATGATGGCCTCGTTGCATTCAGGCTCATGTAAAACACGCTGGAAAAAATGTAAATCAAACTATAGTGGTTACCCCCATACTGCAATCGAAACTAACACGGGCTGCGTAGACCTATGGGGCAACGATGCGTGAGTGTGCGCATTGGAAGAGATGGTCAACCATCCTGTTGGCATGCGAACATTGATCTACTCTCAAGGAGACAACCATGCATTGCCATAGCCGATGTGCCCTACGAATCGTTCGGGTCTTGGCCCAGCCCACCCCTGGATATCCACAAAACAGGGAGCTATGGTAATGGAGCCATCTCACCTTTGCTGAACATCCTCCTACCTATATTCCTTCTTGTTTTTGTATCCTTCCTCCGCCTCCCCCTGTAAAGCAGCACTGTGAAGATAAGGATAGGTATTGGTGTAGTCGCGAGTGATGATGGTGATGATTCGCGAGCATAAGCAACATCATACTCCACAAATGAGGCCAGGATTTTTTCAAGGCCCCAGGGTGATTCGCAATTGTCGCGTTGATTTCCCTAGCGTGTCGTGAAGCGTCTTCCTCTTGACGCACCCCCATGGGCCCTGGCATAGACTTCCAGGATCTCTGCCCCCAGGGCACTCTCAACCCAAGAGGGCCCCGAGAGGCCAGAATCTAGAATTGACAATCGGATTTAAACATGTTGTTTGGACTCTCGATTTGCAGAGCTTCCGAAGCTCAGAAGCTTCCCGAAAAAGGCCCCCCGCACCGCCCCATGACGGCCCCAGAGGGCCTCAAGAGCGGCACAATACGGCTGAAGAAGGCCCCAAAAGGAGGAACACAAACCGACAAATCCAAACCTTCCGCCCCACGAGACACCCAGGAGGCCCAAGCAACCGGCCCCCACGAGGCCCCAAGAGGCCCCAAATAGTCCCCCACGAAGCCCCACGTGGCTTCCAATAACCCCCCACGAGGCCCCATAGCAATGCCAAAGTGACGCCAAAAGGCCCCCGAACAGCCCCCCAAAGGTTCCAAAACTGCCTCCAGGAGGCCCCCGATGGGTCCCGACGAGATCCCACCGAGCAACCAAAAGGCCTCTGACCCACGACACACGCACGGTGGGCGTATGAACCGAAGGCCATTAGTTGAAGGAGGAGGGGGAGGAGCAGTCTACCCCGTTCCTGGAGACGTCTACCAGTCGCGTTCTCAATTTGTTCACACTACAGCTATGATGTTTAACAAACACCATCAGCGGCAACTGCCGCTGGCATGGCAGCGCCATGGTCGACGCCACTGCCAGCTGCGGCAGCGACAGGAGGAGCCAGCAGAGCAAGCTCAGCCAGCCGCCGCCACCATAGCCGTACTAAGCCTAAGTCGGGCCTGTCCGTCTACAGGGGTCTAAAATAATAGTCTGGAGGCTATGTTTGGAATATGGTTTGGCATCTTTTGAATACGCAGGAATATTTTAACTTTCTCGTCCAAAATCCCTTGTACGGGGACAGGCCCGACCTAATGCTACGAATGATAGTGGGCTCTGCATCCGGAAGAGGAGGAGGAAGAGGAGGATGAGGACGAGGAGACGGAAAAGGGAGGAGGAGGAGGAGGAGGAGGAGGAGGAAGAGGAGGAGGAAGAGAGGAGGGAGAGGAGGAGGAGGAGGAGGAGGAGGGCGCCGCCAGGGAGGCCCGGCGCCGACTCCGAGAGCCCTGCGCGAAGCTCTGCCCGTTCTATGCGAACGCCGCCGTGTCCTTCCTCGGGGATCGGCGGCGGGCCCGCCCGGGGAGGGAGTGACGGGCCATCGTTCGGACGTCCATTCCTTGTGTTTTTTGTCGATCTCGTGCGTGGTAGTTTCGCCAAATGGTCAAGGATGCTCCTCGATGGTCCTCGCCGAAGGAAACTTATCCCGGCAAAGCAACCTAACAGCGATGTGAAAGAGCATATCCGAAAGCATTCACCTTAATATTCATGTAGGATTCCTGTTTCAGAACGAACGACACACTCCTTTCAATGGATTCGTTTTGAACGACTCACTGCTTTCGATAACTGCATCTCCAAACGAGGCACTGTTATCAATGGATTTAAATATAAACGAGACGCTGCCATCAATGGATTCAGCCCCAAACGAGACACTGCTGTCAATGGATCTAGCCCCAACCGAGACACTGCGATCAATGGAATTATCTCCGAAAAAGACACTGCTATCCATGGATTTAGTTTCACACGGTGATGATGGTAATCATGATGATGATGCTGCTGATGATGATAATGATGATGACGGTGATGCTGCTGATGTAGTAGTAGCAGTAGTAACGTGCAGGCGCTTCAAGACGTATCTGTATATTTTTCCATCGCTCTGCACGCTCTCCGCATGTCGTTTCACGGATTAACTTGAAACGACTCACTGCTTTCGAAAGCTTTCTCCAAACGAGATACTGCTATCGATCTAGCCCCAAACGAGACACTGCGATCACTGGATTTATCTCCGAGCGAGACACTGCGATTAATGGATTTAGTTTCGAACGAGTCACTGCTTTCAATAACTGCATCTCCAAACGAGACAACGCGATCAATGGATTTAGGTCCAAACGAGACACTGCAAGCAGTCAATGGCACAGGGCACGGGCAAACAGTCACAGGCACAGGCCACAGACAACGATGATGATGATGATGGTGATGATGATGTTTGCGTTGCTGATGATGATGATGGTGATACTGCTGTTGTTAACGATGATGGTGATGACGTCACAGGCACAAGGCACAGGCAACCAGTCACAGGCAACCAGTCACAAGCACAGGGCACAAGCAACCAGCCACATGCACGCGGCAAGGGCAACCAGCGACAGGCACAGGTCACAGCACAGGCTACCAGTCACCAGGCAGAGGCATCGAGTCGCAGGCATAGGGCATAGGCAACCAACCATAGTGAAACACATGCGCGCAAGGACCTGCAGGAACATGCTTGCTACATCACGGAAGCTACATTCCACCACTCCACAGCATGTTGATGAGCACCGCCCACAGCATGCTGAGCAGCAGCGATGTCACAGTGACGAAACAGTAAAGAATGCAGGAGGCTGAAGACCACCGCCGTGCTCACTGCCAAGATGCAACCACATCTCCCTCCCCTGCCCTGCAACTCAAAGAAGGAACGCCTGTGCACTGCATGAAGGCGCAACCTGCTGCACTAAGACCTCAGCATGCTGAGGAGCAGCGCTGTTACGGAGGTTCCTCGCGCGTTGCTTCGCCCACGCACTACGCATTCACAAAAGATCTCCCTCGACAACCGAATCGGCTGGACATCAAAATATTCCAGCACAGCGGTGATTTGCGCCAAAGCGCCGACGCAGAAGTGTTGATCTTCGCGCAGCCCCGCAACATCAAGATCGAAAAACTAGAGCTGCGATGCACGAGGGATTGGGCCCCTGCATCAGTCAGCTGACAGCGCAAGCTTTCATGTAGCTCTTTCAGCGATGGGCAACCGATAGCCACTGCTTGTATGGCTGCGTCGGTCAGAGACTCAAGCCCACACAGCTCAAGGATTCAATGTGCGGGCACTGCTGCGCAAGGGCGCATATGGAGGCGCCGGTAACTTTTGGCCTCGGCAGACGGTCTGCCCATGGCAAGGAACTCCAGATGATCAATGACCGCAACCGTGGACAACCCTGCGCAACTGCGAGGAAAACCGCATCTGTCAGATTTGCACATTCGTTCACATTGAATTCTTCTATTCGGGCGCGCCTTTGCGCCACCGCTTGCATGGCAACATCACGCCACTACCTCGGAGGTCGAGGCTCTCCAGGAGAGGACAGGCTTGACTCACAATTCGCAGTTCGCCATCATTGATGTCGTTGCCTCCAAGGTCTAGTCGCAACAATTTAGGGCAAGCTCGCGCAGTTGCTGGGACAGCATCATGTAGGCTCCATCGAAGAGAGCGCACCCCACTCTGAATTCAGTCAGACTAGGGAAAGCCTTTGCCAGCAACGCCAACTTCTTAGTAGTGTGAGCATGAATCTTACCGTCTTCTGAATCATGGTTGAAATTCAAGCTGCGCAATGTGCTCGGACTGCATTTCATCATTCTGTCACAAGCAAAGCAAAGTTCATCCTCGTCCATGCCATTGACGGTGGCTACATTTGCAGCGTGAATTGCTATGAGCCCCCAGAAGGCATGCGGAATCTGTTTCTTGTGTGCAGAGATTATCTGTGCCAGCCGGTGCTCGCGACGCTGAGGCTCGGCAGTCGGCTTGCATCCGAAGTGCAACATCTCCCAAGAGCTTTTCCACCGCAGGCTCCTGCTGCCCGACCTCGTCCCGCAACTTGGACCTGCGCGCGATGTGTCTGCTAACCTTGGGATAATAGCCGAGCTCTTCAATTGCTCGTATAAGAGCATCGCCTTTTGCGCGCAGTGCTGCGGGGTCTACTTCTGGAAGCAAATGCTCAGGGCACTGGCCTCCGCGACGAGCTGCTCGTCGTCAGCAGGCTGAGAAGCGCCGCCAAGGGCCCGCAATTAATGGTCCGAGAAACCTGTAGCCAATTTGTTTTCGGCCCGCCCTTTTTCGGATGTTCCATTGTTTTGCTTTGGCATCCGGCCGAGCTCCCGAATCGCATTCACCTCTTGCACGGCGCGCGACTCCGAGGACAAAGCACCGCCAAGGGCCCGCAATTCCTGCAAATCGTCTTTGGGGATGCTGTCGCAATGGTCCGACAAACGATTGCCCAACTTGCTTTCGGCCCATTCTTGTTCGGACGTTCATGTGTTTCGCTTCGGCATCCGGCCGTCCTGCATCGGGTCCTCGACGTGCGTTTGCAGAGGACCGCTCAATGCAGCACGCTGGGGGGCAGCGCTGTTCAATGCAGCAGGCTGAGGAGCACCGCTGTTCAATGCAGCAGGCTGAGGAGCACCGGTGTCCAATGCAGCAGGCTGAGGAGCACCGCCGCTAGACTGAGAACTACCAGCACGTCCAGGCATTATGGTGCGCAGTAGGCGCTGCGCACTCCCTTGGAAAAGAAATCTTCGAAATCAGGGCTTTAGCCGAGAAGGCTACGGGGATGATGATGATGATGAGGATAGTAGCAGCAGCAGCACCAGTAGCAGCAGCAGATGCCTGCGTGCGTGACTGGTTGCACAGGGGGCCGCGCATGCGCGCCGTACAGGGAGCCGCACAGGGGGCCAGTCACAGGCACAGGGCACAGGCGACCAGTCACGTATATGTATACGTGTACGTGCATTTACATGTATATGTATATGTGTATGTGTATGTGTATGATGGTGATGATGATGATGATGCTGCTGCTGATGCTAATGATGATGATGGCGACTGTTTGCCAGTTCGCTGTGCCTGTGCCCTGTGCCTGTGACTGGGACAGCTCTACAAGTAACCTGCTGAAAGCACCATCATACACATGGCAGTAGCGAACAAGCTTTAGACATGTTGCTGATGTTTGCTGTACTCCTCGCGCGAACAAGCTTCCGCAACCGCTCAAACAAACGATGTGTCTAAGAATATCTGGAAGCATTCCACTTAAGATGCAGGTGGGAAACCAGTTGTAGAATTCTGCTGTTCTCGCAATCGCATCCTTAGGAATCCATCGGAATCCGTAGGAAACCTGGGGAATCATCAGGAATCCTTAGGCATAGTTTGGCATCCTCAGGTCTCCCCCGGGATCCCTCGGATTCCGTAGGAATCCAATGGAATGCGACCTGTGCGATCTGTCGGGCCTAGCGGATCTGCGGGCCTGCCGCAGCCTCAGCCTCAGCCTGCCGTGGCTTGCCTCAGCCCCAGCCTCAGCCTGCCTCGGCCTCAGCCTCAGCCTGCCTCAGCCTCAGCCTCAGCCTGCCTCAGCCTGCCTCAGCCTCAGCCTCAGCCTCAGCCTGCCTCGGCCTCAGCTCCCCCCCTCCCCCTTCGGCCTCTCGCCCTGTCTCAGCTTCAGCTTGCCTCAGCTGCAGCCTCAGCCTCAGCCTGCCTCGGCTTTCCTCAGCTTCAGCCTCAGCCTGCCTCGGCCTCAGCCTCAGCCTGCCTCAGCCTCAGCCTCGGCCTGCCTCGGCCTCAGCCTGCGTCAGCCTCAGCCACAGCCTGCCTCAGCCTCAGCCTGCCTCAGCCTGCCTCAGCCTCAGCCTCAGCCTCAGCCTCAGCCAGCCTCGGCTTGCCTCAGCCTCAGCCTCGGCCTGCCTCGGCCTCAGCCTGCGTCAGCCTCAGCCTCGGTCAGCCCCCCCCCCCCCCCCCACCCCCCCATTCAGCCTCACCTTGTCCCAGCTTCGGCCTGCCTCGTTCTCATCCTCCGCCTCAGCCTTAGCCTGTCTCGGCCTGGGCCTGCCTCGGCCTCAGACTCAGCCTGCCTCAGCCTCAGCCTGCCTCGGCCTCAGCCTCAGCTGGTCTCAGCCTCAGCCTGCCTCAGCATCGGCCTCAGCCTCAGCCTCAGCCTGCCTCGGCTTTCCTTGGCCTCAGCCTCGGCCTGCCTCAGCCTCAGCATCAGCCTCAGCCTCAGCCTCAGCCTCAGCCTCAGCCTCAGCCTCAGCCTCAGCCTGCTTCGGCCACAGCCAGCCTCAGCCCCCCCCCCCCCCCCCTTCCCCTCAGCTTCACACCGAGTCAGCCTCAGCCTCAAGCCTCAGCCTCAGCCTCAGCCTCAGCCTCAGCCTCAGCCTCAGCCTCAGCCTGCCTCGGCTTGCCCCAGCCTCAGCCTCAGCCTGCCTCGGCCTCAGCCTCGGCCTGCCTCGGCCTGAGCCTCAGCCTGCCTCAGCCTCAGCCTGCATCAGCCGCAGCCTCGGCCTGCCCCAGCCGCAGCTTGCCTCAGCCTTAGCATCCGCCTCTCAGCCTCAGCCTGCTTCAGCCTCAGCCTCAGCCTGCCTCAGCCTCAGTCTCAGCCTGCCGCGGCCTCAGCCTGCCTCAGCCGCAGCCTACCCTTCCCCCCCCCCCCCCCCCCCCCCCCCTCACCATGTCTCAGTCTCAGCTTGCCTCAGCTTCAGCCTCAGCCTCAGCCTCAGCCTTCCTCGGCTTGCCCCAGCCTCAGCCTCAGCCTGCCTCGGCCTCAGCCTGAGCCTCAGCCTCAGCCTGCCTCGGCCTCAGCCTCAGCCTGCCTCAGCCTCAGCCTGCGTCAGCATCAGCCTCAGCCTGCCTCAGCCTCAGCCTCAGCCTCAGCCTGCTTCAGCCTCAGCCGCAGTCTGCCTTCGGCCTCGGCCTCAGCCTCAGCCTGCATCAGCCTCACTCAGCCTCAACCTGCGCCCCCGCCTGCGCTCCCGCGTACTCCTGCGCGAGTCTGGGAGGGCGGCATGAGGGCGCGCGTCGGGGCGCGCCTGCGACCCCGCATACTCCTGGGCAATTCTGGGTCGCGGTGGACGCCTCGGACTGCGCCCCCGCCTGCGCCCCCGCATACTCCTGTGCGATTCTGGGTCGCGGTGGACGCCTCGGACTGCGCCCCCGCCTGCGCCCCCGCATACTCCTGCGCGATTATTGGCGCCCCCGCCTGCGCTCCCGCATACTCCTGCGAGCCCGGCCCTCGTCCGGAGCGGGCCGAACGGCGCTCCCCGGCATCCGCCCAGACCCCCCTGGGGAGTCAAGATGCTCTCTTTTGACGCCATTAGAAACCTATCAGTCTTCGCTGTTAGGTAAAATGCACACGCCCGAGCGATGCCAGGTTGAGAAGAGGCGGGTCTTCTAGGAAGGCTCGGAGGGAGGAGGGAGGAGGGAGGGGGGATGGAGGAGGGGGGAGGGACGAGGGACGAGGACGCCTTCTTCTGCGACGCGTCCTAAGCCGTCGCCGGAGGCGGAGGGCCAGGGGCCAGAGGGCCAGGGGCCAGAGGGCCAGAGGGCCAGGGGCCAGAGGGCCAGAGGCCAGAGGCCGGAGGCCCCGCCGCCTCCTGAGAAGGCCTCCTCCTCCTCCTCCTCCTCCTCCTCCTCCTCCTCCTCCTCCTCCTCCTCCTCCTCCTCCTCCTCCCCCTCCTCTTCGAGGAGCCAGGGCGCCCTCTGGACTCACCCTCGCCCCCCCCCATCGCTGGGCGCCGAGAGGATGCGCGCGTGCTTTCCGTACTGCGCCCTGTGGAAGGCACCGTGGGCCCTGCGTGGCCAAGACGTCCCACTCTGCAGGGTGGGGCGCTTCGTCTGCCGCCGGGCGACGGCGCGCGGCCTCCCTGGGGCCGGGCGTCGGCCAGCGGCCCCCCTCGAAGAGCGAGGGGGGGAAGACGGGGGGAGAGATTTCGGACTATGTTATTCCGGGCGACCCCCGGGGGGTCCCCGAGGGGCTGGGCGACTCCCCGGCGCGGGAAAACATCCGCCCGCTGGGCCTTCGGCTCCCGCGCCTTGGGGGGCCGGGGGCGCCGCTGCCCCAGGGGGTACCTTTCGCGGGGGAGCGCGGCGCCCCCGTCCGCCAAGGGGTGCGGGGCGGGCGCGCCCGGCCCCCCCGCAACGCCTCAGCCGCGAGCCCGCGTGGCCGCGAGGGGGGCGGCCCCCCCTCACAGCACCATCTCCCGCCCCGGGCCCCCCATGCGACGAAAAACGCGGAGGGGAAGGGCGGGGGGGAGGAAGCGACCATCCTCCGCGGCACCGTCGGGGCGCTACCGTCCGCGCCCCGCGCGGCCGACTTCGGCCGGAACTCGGCCACGCGCCGGGCGGGCGGCGGCGCCCCACCCCCCGCGCGCCGGCGCCCCGGCGGCACCCCCCCGAGCCCCTACGAGAAAAGGAAAGGGGGGGGGAGGTGGGGGGTGAGCGGCCCTCCTCAGGGGCCCGCTGCCCCGTCAGCGCTCCCGTCCGCGCCCCGCGTGGCCGAGTTCGGCCGGAACTCGGCCACGCGCCGCGCGGGCGGTGGCGCCCTCCCACCAGCGCGCCGGCCCCCCATCGGCCACCCCCCCGAGCCCCCTGTGTGTGGGGTTAGAATATCAAATGTTTGCCACCGCTCGGGCCGCGGCCGGTCTGGGTCCCAGCGCTTCCGACCAAGCCGCCGCGGCTGCGACCCCCCGACGACGACGGCGCGGCGACGACGACGAAGACGGCGACGGCGACGACGGCGGCGACGACGACGACGACGGCGACGACGACGACGGCGCCAACGACGACGACCACGACGAGGAGGACGACGACAACGACGGCGGCGGCGGCAACGGCGACGGCGAGGGCGACCGCGACGGCGGCGGCAGCGAGGGGAGGAAGAAGAAGCGAGGGAGGGAGGGGCCCGCCCCGCGGAGAGTGGGGAAGGCGAGGGGGGGAAAGGAGGGGAAGGGAGGGGGGGAGGGAGGGGGGGAAGGGAAGGGGGGAGGGCAAGCAGGGGGGTGAAGGGGGGGGGCGGGTGCCGTCCCCCAGAACCTGCGGCGCCGTCGCCGCGTTCCCGCCCGCGCCCCGCGTGGCCGAGCTCGGCCGGGACTCGGCCACGCGGCGCGCGGGCGGGGGCGCCCCTCCCCCCCCAACGCGCTGGCCGCCCAGTGGAGGGAGGGGAGGGGGAGGAGGGGGGAGGGAGGGAAGAGGAGGGGGGGAGGGGGGGGGGAGGAGGGCAGAGGGGGGGAGAAGGAAGGCCCCACCCCCGCCGACCCCCCGGGCCCCCGGCGGGCCTGGAGGCCGCGCTGCGGGTCCAGGCGGGGCGGCGGCGGGAGGAGAGAGAAGGAGGGCCCCCACCCCCGCCGACCCCTTGGGCCCCCGGCCTACCTGGAGGCCGCGCTGCGGGTCTGGGCGGGGCGGCGGCGGGAGGAGGAGAGAGAAGGAGGGGCCCCACCCCCGCCGACCCCCTGGGCCCCTGGCCGACCTGGAAGCCGCGCTGCGGGCGCGGGCGGGGCGGCGGCGGGAGGAGGAAAGAGAAGGAGGACCCCCACCCCCGCCGACCCCCTGGGCCCCTGGCCGACCCGGAGGCCGTGCTGCGGGTCCGGGCGAGACGGCAGCGGGAGGAGGAAAGCGAAGGAAGGAGGAGGAGGAGGAGGTGGAGGAGAAAGGGGACGAGGAGGAGGAGGGGGAGGACGAGAAGGAGGAGAAGGAGGAGGAGGGGAGGACGGCGGCCAGCTCAGCCAGCCGCCGCCGGCCCCAAGAGCCCGACCGAGGCAGCCACTTCGGAGGGGGCAGGCAGCGGCCCACGCGCCAGCAGCGCTGCGAGCCGCGCGGCGCGTCCGCCGCGCTGGGAAAAGGGTTTGGCGGCCAATCTGCCTGGCCCGCCTCTGGCGCGCGCCGCCCGTCACACTGCGGCGGCGCGGCGCCCACCTCGGTGGCGCCGCGCGGCGGCGACGGCGTGGCGTCTTCCAGGCCCAGAGCGGGAACCCGAAATGGAACCCGATGGGGCGATGAGGAGGACGGGATCAAGCGGCGGCTCAGGGCCCAGCTGATGGACGAGGAGGCGTTCTGCCCGGCGTGCGGGGAGGTCATGGACGTGCACTGCGACCGCGCCTTGACGTGCGCCTGCCAGGGCGACCGCACGCGCCGCCACAACAGGCTCCGCAACGGCGCCTTTTTTGACGCCCAGGCGGCTGGCTTCTCGGGGGCGGAGCTGAAGCGGCCCGGACTGCTGCCACCGCGGGCGCCGGGCGAGGGGCCGAGCGCGGAGGAGCTGCACGGCGACGTCCTGGACAACGACGGGCGCCGCCCCGCGGACGTTTACGTCCCCCGGTGGCGCGGCGGGCTCCCGGCCGCCATGGACATCGTGGCCACGTCAGGCCTGCGCGCCGACCTCCTGGCGCAGTCCGCTGCGGACCCAGGCGCTGCCAACGCCGGGTACGAAGAACAGAAAAGGCAGCACCAGGGCACGGCGCAGGCCTGCCGGGACGCCGACGTCGTCTTCATCCCGATGGTGGTGGAGGCGCACGGCGGGAGCTGGGGCGGCGAGGCGAGGCGCGACTTCGCCGCGCTGGCCCAGCGCGTGGCCGACTCACGCGGGGAGGAGCCCGCCGGCGTGGCGGACAGGATGGCCCAGCGACGCTCCGCCTCCCTCCACCGGGAGAACGCGCGGGCCATTCTGGCGCGGTTGCAGCAGCAGCGACCCGGGGCGACCGCGGCCCGCCTAGCTGCGGCGGCGGCGGTGCAGGCGGCGGCGGCGGCGGCCGTCGCGCGAGGCACCGAGGAGGGCGACGAGGCGAAGGAGGAAGAGGGCGAGGACGAGGACGAGACCACGAGGAGGTGACTGAGGAACGCTGAGGAAGCCCAGAGGAGGCAGGAAGAGGAGGAGGAGGAGGAGGAGGAGGAGGAGGAGGAGGAGGAGGAGGAGGAGGAGGAGGAGAGGAGAAAGGGGAGGCGGAGGAGGGCGAGGCGAGAAGTGAGGAGGACGGCGGCGAGGAGAGGAGCGGCAAGGATGCGACTGGCCGTGCTACGGGAACGCGGCCGCGAGGCCGGGAGACGGCGGTGCCCCCAGTCGCCGGGGGTGTCCCCGAGGCGGCTCAGAGGAGGGGCCCAGAGGAAGCGGAGGAGTGCGAGGCAGGCCCGAGGGTGAGGGAGAGGAGGGCGAGGAGGCGGAGGAGGTGGAGCAGGAGGGCGGGGAGGAGGGGGAGGAGGCGGCGCAGGAGGGCGAGGACGCTGAGGAGGCAGAGGCCGACGCAGGAGGAGGCCCAGGACACAGGACGAGGACAGAGACGAGGACTCAACGAGGGGAGACGACGTCTGCGACGAGCAGCGCGCGGCCACCAGCACCGTCGCCAAGAACGTGCTGCAGTGCATGAGCTTCTGCACAGGCTCCAAATTTGTCCAGTGGGCCGACCCGAAAGTCTTGACTCGCGCACCGGGGTGTACAAATGCTACGACACGGAGGAGGACGAGGAGGAGGAGGAGGAGGGATGAGGAAGGAGGAGGAGGAGGAGGGGACGAAGGAGACAGGAGGAGGAGGGGTGAAGGAGGAGAGAGAGCCGCGCCGGAGGCAGGCAGCCCTGGCCAGCGTTGGCTAAGCGCGCGGGCTATCACGGGGTCGGCGTCACGGACGTCCTACGTCCTGCGGCCTCCTTGGGGCCGGGCGTCGGCCAGAGGCCTCCCTCGAATAGCGAGGGGGGAAGACGGGGGGAGAGAAAGAGAGAGAGAGAGAGAGAACAAACAAAAAGAGAGGGAAAGAGAGAGGGAGGGAGAGGGAGAGGGAGAGGTAGGGAGAGAGAGAGAGAGAGAGAGAGAAAGAGACAACAACAAAAAAAGAAGAGAGGGGGAGAGGGGGAGAGGGCAAGCTAGGTGCGCTCGTGCCTCGCCTGACATCCCGTCCCTACCTACCATCCCTTCCTGCGGCGTTGCTTCTTCTCTGTCCGCGGGCGCGTGTCACATAGCCGACCTGCGACTCCCGCAGAAAGACCAACTCGTGTTCTGCGCAATCGGAAGACAAGGATAGCTGCGTGCGCAGTGAGAGGAGGAGTTGGTGGGCGATCGGGAGAAGGAGCGGGAAGAAGAGGATGAGGACGAACAACAGCAGCAGGAACGAAAGCGTTCGGAACGGGAGGGAAAGGAGGACCAGGGACAGGCGGAGGAAGGGATCTGAGGGGGCGACAGTGACGAAAAAAGACTCGGGTTCAGAAAAGTGGCCTGCGCTGGGGCGAGACGTACGGCAGCAACAGTAACTGGAGCGGAAGGAGCGGGAAGGGCAGGGGGCCAGGAGAAGGCGGAGGAGGGCGAATGAGGGGGGGGGGCCACAATGAAGCAAGACTCGAATCCACTTCGATGGCCTGCGCTTGGGCGAGAGCCCCATCCTGAACGAACGGGAGCAGAGCGCCGATCCGAGATTGGGGCCCACGCTGCAGCGGGAACACCATTCGAAATACCAAAGACACTCGGATTACAACGTACCATCACGTAGCGATGACGACAGACCTGGCCACCCGACCCTGAGCAAGCACTGTTTTGTCGAAGCTGATGGGTGCACGCTGCGAAGGACAGCAGCTCCGCGCGCGGGCTCCCCACGCCTCGTTCCACCCTGTGCTTGGAATGGGCGGGTGGGAAAAACATAAACTCGCTGATGGAGCGAAGAGTGCTGGAGCCAAACTGGTCACGATGCACTCTCTCTTTCGCCCACCCCCCAAACAAATCTTCACGCTATGACCTGCACAACCTCTGCCTGTTCCGCCACGCAGCGAGGACGACAGACCCTGGCCACCCGACCCCAAACAAGCACTGCCCTGTCGAAGCTGCGGGGTGCACGCAGCGAAGGAGAGCGGGCTGGCGCGCGGGCGCCCCGCAACTTGCAGTGGCCCGCTACATGAATTACCGACTCCACCTTCAGAGCCGCGCACGGGATGCACTTCCTGCATCGTGCTGCGCGAGGCGGAGCTTCGTGCAGCAGCGCGTGGCTTGCGAGGCCGGGCCGCCAACCGCACGCGGCCCGCCACTCGAATGACGGCGTCGAGCCCAGCAGGCGGGCGGCCACCGCATGGACGGTCTGCGAGCAGGATACGGTGGCGACACACTGGAGCAAGCTGCCGAAGGAGTGGCATCCCTCGGCGCACGAAAAATCACGTTCGTCAGTGAGGGCCCCCGCCAAACCGAACTTCAGCTTGTTCAGCTCAATGCCCATGTCGCGCAGCGCGGCCCGCTGGTGATCCAATAACTGACAGGCCCATGGACTTAGAGTGCACGCCGAACCGGCACAGGGCCGCGATGGACTATACGGGCGCTTCCCCATCGTCGGACGACCATCCAACATTCAGCTGGGTGACTGCCAGCGGCATGCCCAACCCTGCAAGCCACGCGGCCCCCGCGACACGAAGCGAGTGCCCACCGAACCGCCGCAATCAGACGGGAGACACCAGCGGCAGCTCCAGGCGCGACGCGACGGCCTCAAGGACGCAACCACCGCTGCCTTCGCCACGACCGCGCCCGGGCTGTCTGTGAAGAGCGGCGGACCGGAAAACGAGCTCCAGAGGGAAGGCCAAGCTCAGAAGGTCCACCTGCACGGACAAAGCGCGGTAAGGGCACGGCTCCTCCTGCCGCCCGTCGCACGCGCAGCCCCATGACCACGTCAGACGTTAGACCCGCGGCCTTTGCATCGGTCCTGGAGCAGGGCAACGTCCAAGTGACCACCTCCGAAGCCATGTCAATCGAAACGTACAGCGCAAAGGTAGCCAAAACAGATCTCGCGCGCGCAGAAGAGCGAGCCCGAAATGGTGAGCCTGCCCACGTCGACGGGCCCGCCCGGTACCAGAGGCCCCCATCCGAGGACCGCAGCGGCGACCTGACGGCCTCAAGGAAGCAACCATCGCTGCCTTCGCCACGACCGCGCCCGGGCTGTCTGCGAAGAGCGGCAGACCGGAAAACGAGCTCCGGAGGGAAGGCCAAGCTCAGAAGGTCAACTTGCACGGACAAAGCGCAGCAAGGGCGCGGCTCCTCCTGCCACCCGTCGCACGCGCAGCCCCATGACCACGTCAGACGTTAGACCCACGGCCTTTGCATCGGTCCTGGAGCAGGGCAACGCCCAAGTGACCACCTCCGAAACCATGTCAATCGAAACGCACAGCGCAAAGGTAGCCAAAACAGATCTCGCGCGCGCAGAAGAACGAGCCCGAAATGGTGAGCCTGCCCACGTCGACGGGCCCGCCCGGTACCAGAGGCCCCCATCCAAGGAAAGCCGCTCGGACTGCCTCGATGGCCCGATCCAGCGCTGCGGGCTTGTCAACGCCTTGCGGCAGACAGGTACAGGAGGTCGGCCCCGTACGATGTGCTCCTCCTTCGCCTTGGACGCGTAACTCGGGGTGGCGCGATAGTCCCCGCACTCGTAGAGCGCGGTCACTGCGTGGATCTTGATAGGCGCGAGAGGGAAACGCGCCTCCTGCAGGCCACCTAGCAGGGCGCAGTGGAGGCGCGCTCAGGTCCGCGGAAGGGACGCGCGGACCATGGATTATTATGCGATTGTATGGTGGGTCATTCCCTAGCCATTGGCAAAGATGCAGCTGCCAATGCTGCGTTGATGCCCCGGCGACTCGTTCAGGCCACCACGGACAGGTCGCGCCGCGACGATGCAGTTCCCGACGAGGGTGCCGCGGAAGCCGAAGTGGGCACCAGACCTGGGTTGCACACGGACGCTCTGGAAAGAGCGCTGGCCACGGCGGCGACTACGCCCGCGCCGTCTCGCGCTCCCTGGGCATCGGCGGGTGAACCCCTGAGTCTGAAACGTACCGGACGTGTGGCAGGGAACCGCCAGAGCACATGCCTATCGAAGGCATGCCTGCAGAAACGCGCCCGCGCTGCCATGAGCTGGCGATGTCCCCCCCACCAGACAAAACCGGCACGAGGAGGACGGCAATGCGCACGCACGAGCGCGCACGTGCAGCCTCACACCCAATCAGCCGGCACGAGCAATGCTGCAACGACATGACACGCCAGGAGCGGCCGGCACGAGCAGGAAGGTGAGGGGGTGGGGCGGCTGCCACGCCAGTGGCGTGCCGACGCGAGCTGGGCAGTGTGTTCGATCGCATGTGCAATGACGTTGAAACACCATCGAAGCGCAAGCCTATTCAAGCCACGAGCAAGAAAGGCCCTTTTCTACAGCTTCCTGCATCTTCAACGCAATATCGAGCGCGCAACGCAACAGACGAGGCCGCGCCACTTGCGGAGAAAACGAACGTAAAGCATGAGCCTGCCAAGGCCGAGCTGCGAAACGAGCCGACGCGAGCGACGCGAGCCGGGCAACGGGCGCGCGACCTCAACAGCCTGCTGCCTCTTCAACAATATGGCGAGCCGGCGCGAGCCGGACAGCAGACAGGCCGACGCAGACTGCTGCACCACCAGTGGTGGACCGACGCAAACCAGGGGCAGCAGTGAGGCCCCAAGCGGGCTGCTGGCTCACTAACAGTGAGCTGGCGCGTGCCGCACAGCAGCGACACCTGGGCGGGCTGCCGTCTCGCCACCGCCAGGCCAACACGAGCCCGACAGCATGGAGGCCGACGAAGACTGCTGCATTACCGATAGTGGGCCGACGCGAGGCGGGCAGCAGGGAGGCCCCCAAAGGACTGCCGCCCCACCAACTGTGGGCCGACAAGAGCCAAAAAGCACGCAAAATGCTATACCGCCGATGGTGGGCCGGCACGAGACGGGTAGTAATTACGAGGCCCCCACATGGACTGCTGTCTCACCAGCGGTGAGCCGACACGAGCCCGACAGCAGGGAGGCGATCTGACATGCAAGGGCTGGTGCTGCACGGGAGGAAGCCTAGGCGACCAGAAAACAGTTCCCCCCGTTGGCTCAGTTGTAGTATCTCGGCGCGAGACATGAAAATACTGTGGCATCGGCGGGCAAAGGGAATTTCACCGCGAATTCCCCCTTCCCCTAGACAGAACACAGCAGAGTCTAACGATGGCAAGCGCACAGCCCCTTGCCCCCGCGGCGCGATCTATGTCTCCACGGCGGACAAAGCGGCTGCAGCGAAGGGAAAAACAACGCGGCGGCGGCGGGCTGTATTTTCCTCCGTGGCACGCAGAACGGCCGCAGCAGGGAGAGAACAACACACGGTGCAAAGCCTCCAGCCTCGCGCCAGTCAGGCCAACTCTTCCCGCGGCGCGCCAGCGGCCGGCGCGGGCGACGCGCGTGGAACGGAAGGCTGAGCCTCCACGGCGCGCGACAAGACGGAGGGCAAAACAAAACTGCGGCCGGGCACAGCGCGCCGCGACGGCTCGTCCGCGACGCTGCCGACCACGCCCGGCGCGTGGCGCACGCAATCTGGCCAGAACGCGGCGTCGCAGGGGTCGACCACGAGCTCCTGAGCGATGCGATCCAAGGCGAAGCGCCTGTCAGTTGAAGGCTTCAACTTGAACACCAGGATCAGGGCGGCCACGCTATCGTTCATCACGCCCAAAAAATGATTTCCGCAGAGTCCCAATATCCATCGTGAAAGGTCTCTTCCGCCATCGTGCGCCGCAAAGGGATCGAAGGGTTATCTTCTGGATACGCAAAAGAATATATCCCGACGTTCGCCTTCTTCACGTTTCCCCCATACTCTGGGTCGGAGGGAAGGATCTGGCATCCTTCGAGAATTGCATGGACCATCCCAACGGATGTTCCGTGGGACTGCCTAGTCCACTTGTTGCCCAAAAACAACTCTGCCAGTTTATCCTTTTTTTCACTTTTAGACGCAACGCAGATTGGACACATTGCTCCTTCTCTGAATGTTCTACAACCGCTGTTTTTTTCCGCACGATGCGGTGAGCAATCGTCCTCGGTTCCCCGGGCACCGTGCGGCCACGTCGTGTAATGAAGAATGTTGCCCAATTTTGGGATCGCACATTCTGCAGACAAGACCGGTCGTTTCGCTCTGTCTTGGAACCATTGATCCGTCAACCGCACATCTCCGTTCGATGCGACACACAACCGGTTGTAAGCTTCGCTACGCACGAATGTTTCAGTGTTCCTTATTTTTCGCAATAACTCGTCATAGTCTGCTACTGGCCACAAATTATTCTTGCTGTTGAAGCGTTTAGCCAACTCTGCAACATTCAAGGGCTTCAGGGAGATGTCTCTTGTAAACCCTCCACAAGTTCCTTCAGTCACTCCAATCGTCGACTGATGTGACAATTTGACAGCCCATCTACGAACACCATCGGGCCCGATTGGAAGCCATTTCTTCTTTTTCCCGCCTAGGCCCGTCGATTTGTACTCGGGGCGCTCCTCTTTCATAGCTTTCTCAGAATGCACCCCGGCGGTTAGTACTCGCGGCTTTCTCAGGTTCCACTGAGCGCGATCGACTTTTGGTTGAACTCTCGGCTGTGCCAGGTCCAACAGGATCCGCTGCATCGCTCGGACTTCGCGCGGCTTTTCCGGCAGGGCTAGCAGCCGAAACTGCCCCAGTGGGGCCGACCTCCAATTCGTCGTCTTGCCTCGTCACGGGCTGCGCCCCCGAGGTTCACCATATTGTCCGTTTGGCAGACTGGGCGGTGGGCCGAAAAAGTGGTCGAGATGTGTCCAAGGCATTTATTGCTTGTTGCATAAACTGATCAATGATACCTCTTTCTCCAGCACGACGCACGTCTCGCCCATCGGGGGGCGTGCCAGGAATGTAAGGCAAGCTCCTCTTAAGGAAGAAATGCAACTGCAAGTACTTATCACACCCATTCTCTCTCGGAGTAGAATCTCCCTGTTCTGTCCCTCGCACTCCCTGTCCTGTCCCAGTCGCACTGACAGGAAATGCATTGAGTGGTCTAGCGAAGGGGGCGTTCCCATTATCGAAATCGGAGCACCGTTCTCGGTAGGGCACCAGTTTGTCCGATGCGAGACGTGCTCCTCATAGATAGCTTCTACCATCGCAAATCCGTTTGCTCGCAATTCATTTTCGCAGACCCACCCCTGGGCGGCTGGGCCGCCACAGGACTGACAGAAAAACCAAGCCGCAAGCCGTGCTGCTTATCATCTGATCAGCCAGTATTTCACCCCCTTGAACCTCGACCACTGCGCCGTCACTGCCCAATTTGCACGGCTCATGCTTATCAGCTAAATGAAATGCAATGTTCGGGGCGTGACGCAATTTCCGACACAGACATGCGCCGTCCAAATTCATGATTTTAGGCTGGATCCCTGCACCCTTGCATCGTTCAATGCGCTGTTGCATGCGTGCCCGCAGTAAGGTGGCACTGTCATCCCATATGGCGTTCATTTTGAATGCGCCACTCTCCGATTGCCAGCGCCCATGATCTCCACCAACGTAAAATATCTGCATGGCTCCCGTCTTGGAACGTTACCGCCTCATCGAGCACCCTCTCGACGGTGACGAAGAATGGGCCAAGCACTGCTATCAGCCCTTGAGACTTAGCATTATCCTTCTTCGTTCCCGGCAGCCCCATGATGTTGCAATTGCTCCCGTCAGAAATGTCGTTCATACATCAAAATACGCATTGAATTGGGGCGTGTTGGCCCAGGATAAAACTTCCCATGCGATTGGAAACCTGATTATTCCACAAATCCTGTTTCGTCATGCGCTGCAGCAGCGCTGGTCCACATACGCCGCATTCATTATCTGCGTCTGTTCCCTGCAGACTGTTCCGCATGGACCACTGTGGGCTCGCGGAGCCACCAAGCCTCTTATTTTGTGAATCGCTGAGATTACACGTCGAATCAGAAATGACATATATGACAGCGCCGCAAGATTTGTATCATTTGGAGAATCTTTGTGCCAAAGGCCGGAAGAAATCCTGCGGGGGTCTGCTGGCCTGCACCATGGCGGCCAGGTCCTTACCACTGTGGGGAATCCACCCATGGCCATGCACCTCTGCGAATTGTGTAAAGGCCTGACACATCTCCTGATTACTAACCCATCCCAACGAAATGTGAACGGAAGGGTCGACTACGTCAGCGTACAGCGCGACGATCTCTTTAATACAACGAGCCCATTCATCCGGCACTTCGCCGTCCTTCAGGGGCGCGGCTGCGCCGGCCCCTGTTTGCTCCCTGCGTTGCAGCACATTCCAGATACCACGGGCCAGATTAGGCGGATCGGACTCGCCACCTATTCTATCCGAGCGAGGAAGTCCAGGTGGGGCCGGATCAGGGAGTCGGTCTCCGCCCCCACCCCCGTTTAGTGCAATAGGGTTCTGTCCGTCGTTTCCGCCGCTGGATCCAGATCCAAACCGCGTTCCCCAATCCCCGGCTGCGCCGGCGGTGGTATAATTAGGGGCAGCACTTCCGCTCGGGACGCCATTTGCGGCACCGGAACTCAAGGAACCACCTCCCCACGGTGCGTCAACGGGCGCATCTGGAATTGGGCCGACAAGAAGGATCACTTCCTCCTCAACGTGCATGGGCGTCTCAGTTTTGGCAACTTTAACGGGCATCTGTCCTTCATCGTCGCCCATCCGCTTCAATGGGGAGTTAGCCTGTTGAGTCAAAACACTGTCTTCCCTCGAGAGCGGCTCTCCTCGCTCAGGCGACTGCGTCGCTGAGCGAAGTTTCGCTCTCTTGGTCTGGGGTTATTCCTGCTCCTGGTTCCTATCTTGACGATCTCAGAGCCTCCCCAGTCAGTGCTTGCGTGACCACATGTACATTCACTTTAGGCTCTCCCCTGGTTCCTGGAAATGCAGAATAGGTTCCCCATCTATCAACAGCCGGGATGTGCGAAGGCCTATTCTTGGATGGCCCCCAAACGCTCATGAAGACAACTTTGCCAGTGCGTCTGTCAACGGTTTTGATCGTGACAATAGATCCTGCCCCAGCCATGTAGGTACGTTGAGCGGTCCCCAGGACTGGTTTAATTTTTTCTCCATGATCACAGAAACGCACAGGTTTGCTCGTTGGGTCTCCTGGAGGCCCAGTGAAGAACCTACACCTCCCGTGGTGCTGTGGTCAACGCGCGACTGGAAATACTACAATTCCTTGATCTGCGCCAAGTCTGGAGGCGGACAATCATAATTGCTTCTGAATTTACGCTGTGAGTCCTGCTTGCACGTTGCCCAGAAAACGGCCCATGGATCAACCGACATTCTATTGCACAATCGCTGAATTGCTGATTCATTGGCTGGCATCAATTCTTCATTAAGTGCATTCGCAACATCATCCGTCCGAGAATACGTGCAGCCATTTCGGGTCATCACAACCTGCTGTATGCACCGCCCGCGATGCATTTGCCATACCTTTTCGCCACAAAGAAACTCTTTGTCATTATCCTCTGGTTCTAACTGGTACCTGTGTTGTAGTTCAGCACTGGTTAACTCTTTGGTAATCACTCCTGCCTTGGGATGGCTCATCGCACTCGGCTCGCTACCTGAGTGATCCGTGACGATCACCTCTGTGGCGTCCAAAACCTTCGGGTAGTGCTCCGTGGTGTGCATAACTGGTACTTTAAGCTTCCTTGGCGGCTTTGCCGTTCGGGAGCTAAGAATCTCCAGTTTCCCGGCAATCCGTTTTTATAGTGATGGCCGGGTTGTTAAAAAAGAAATCGTATTTGAGGCGCCCGTCGCCATGAGTAGAAATATCATCATTGTCGCTTCTGCAATAACTCTATCATGTCCCCGGCAAGCCTTGCAACAATGATCTAAGCAACCTACATCCTCGTGGCATTCCCCCGGCTGTGCCGTTATCCGTTCCTCTGCCTGTTTCCCGGGCGGTTCCTTGTCCTCCGCGGGGTTCACCTTGGACTGTGCCCGGGTGATCCCCGCGAGGCATCTGCACCCGCTTGTTCTGCGCAGAGAGAACCGCCTGCTCTACGTAGGCATCTCGAGCGGCAGCACCGCCGAGAGAGCAAGAGTCCGTCGTCGCAAGCAGGGAAGTGGCCAGAAGGCCACAGACTGTCGCCCGCGGCCCGCGAGGGGGGAGCGGCCGCGGCTACGCGGCGACTCCGCTAAGGGGGGGGGGGGGGGGGGCGCGGCCGACGGTGGCCCCACCCCTGCTCATGGGAGAGAGCAGCGGCGGCGCATGCACCATGATGGGGCGGGGGAAGGTGGAGGGAAGAGTGCGATGCGGCGCGCGCAAGAAAAACATAAGTCTGTTGCGCAAGCTCGTCTGCATAATCTTCGGCAAGCTTGCAATCCTTACCGCGCGCCTCCACGTGCGCATGCGCGCCGTCGCACTTCCGCTCCAGGCCGTTGGCAACACTGCTGGATGTTGAAGCAGTGGCCCGCGGCTTCTTCCTGAAATTCCCTTTCCAATCCTTCAACCCACGCGCACATCCGCACAACGCAGTCTTATGCAACCCTATCTCTCTCTCTCAAATGCTTCCACTTGAGGGCCCCTCCAATATTCGCACTGGCTGGGCCACCCCATGCAAACTATACCCCCGCATCAACGACAGCGCGTGCCACCTCTCTAAAACCCCAAAAGAGGTATCGAACATCGGTTCGAATTCCCCTGAGCCTTCGAAGAGATCTAGGATCACCTTTGCGGAAATAGTGAGCTTCGATAGCACATTGCCAGGGGGCCTCCAGTGCGCGGGACCGAACCCTAAAGCGGAATCTGCGCCCCTGAAATTATCCGATATCCGTGAGTGCTGTGGTTCTGCCTTCTTCGGTCCTCATATCCTCGCTTTCGGTGCATCGCATTGCCCTACGTGAGTTATCAACAAAATTCCCTTGTTTACCTAACTTACTATGTGATCCACAGCAATATTCAAGCATTAATACTTCTCCGTTCCATTCGTTTCTGTCCACGACTGGTTCTGTCGCAGGTTGGGCTATCAAAGGCATCAGTTCATTCTCGTCCGACTTCGCTGCAGCCGCATCGGCAATTTCGTTGTAGCCATCTTCCTCAGCAGAATGTGTAGGCACACGTGAAGCGTCTGATTCACTGTCAGTTTCCCCCTACACAGCAAAATATGCACATCAGCCTGCACAGGCGGTGCCGGCAAAGGATGTACATGAGCCGATGCCTCACCAGATGCGGATCTGCCGTCTGTTGTGGCGGTTGTTATGGTGGCCATGTCGTTGTCTTTTTACAGGAACGGCAGTCACTGGCTTTCCTTTGTTGGCTCTCTTCTTCCCATGCATCTTTTTTCCCTGCACCGCGCCCCCCTGACGCACCGCAGCCGTCAGACCAATCCGTGGCTCGAGAACCCCCCGGGTTTCAGGGGGGGGCCGTCAGTGAGCATCGATGCTAGATTGTCTTGTTACCGGTTGACCTTCTAAAACTTAGGGGCCACGATGTTAGCAAGGTAAAAATACCGTGACCCATGCGGGAAGATCAGCGAAACGTTCTGCACCGATATCGGCGGCTTCGTTTTGAATGCGCTCATATTGTAAAGTAACGACTCCACGGGTAAATTGCTCAGAAATGGCGGCGGCATCTATACGGTGGGCGCGCGGAAGGTGCATCAATCAATTTCATCGAGCCTCCCGCCTTTGTCACCTTGCACGCTGCTTGATTATCCTCCATAAATGTGCATGTGACCTCTCGTTCTAGCAGAATTTCCCACAACGGCAGGGGTTCGCAAGGCCAGATCTGCTGCAATGAGTTCTGCCTCAAGCGTGCTATGGGACACATGTTTGCCGACGAGAAGCCATGCTCAAGTTAGCTCACGCGCATGGTGCCCAAATTACCTGATGACATGCACTCGCGCTGCGATGTGTTCGTAAGTCGCTAGCAAGGTCTGCGTCGAAGTACTGTCGGATCGAGACATCCTTCATTTTGTCGCCTACCCACGAGGTAATGTTGCACAGGGTCGTGGACTTGATGTAACATATCAAGCGAAGGCCCATGTCCGGCTGTTCAGTCAATTTCGCGATGCAGCTGGCTGCGTGGCAGACCGCACGCAAGAAATCAGATCTAGCCATCCTCGCACTATATAAGATCTTCATGAGAACTTTTGCAGCGATAGGCTGAAGACGCCCCGACGGCGTCGGTGCTTCAGGGCCATCTGGACCAGGTTCCGCGGCTAAGCCGGGAACCTCGACAGGCTTGTCTGGGGAACCTGTGTCAATTTGGATCCCGAGCGCGGCTGCTATAGCCTCCTCTGCAGGGGGGTGTTTCTCCCCCCGCGGACCCCCCTGTCCATCCTCCAATCCAATCAACTCGGGGCCACAAGGGGTGCCGGCAGCGGGGTATGTAGCAGGGACGGCATCGGTCAATTGCGCATGGAGTGCTACACAGGATTCAAAGAACTCAGTCATATCCTACTCAATGGCTCTGACCATTTTCGGCTGTCTAGGTTGATATGGCGCAGTCGGCTGCGCCGCTGAGTCACCCCCCAATTCCTCGTCATCGCTCTCCACCGTTTGGCCAGAGATGGGCGTTTTCATCACCTTTGGCGGTGGGGGATCAAGGACGGTTGGTAGCTCGCCGTGCCACTCAACGCATTGGGTGGACAGATGATGTTCACAGCCCAGATATCGCCCTACATTAGTTGGTGGGTCGATCTCAATGCCCATGGGGCACCCTTCGGAGGCCTCTTGTCAGCGGCACCAGCCTTTTTCAAGGTTCTCTTTTGGCCCAGACACTTCGAAATCGTCAACGTTAATAATGAGGAACAAACGCAATCCTGTATGACAATAGCAGCTACGCCATGGACTGAATTTAATAAATCCCGTGGGAATCACGTGTCTCTCACAATGCTGTTCTCCATGCCCACCAGAGTCAGGATGTCCGTAGGGTGATAGAATCAGAGGGCGCACAGGATTCCGCATGTCTCTCCAAGCGGACGGCCATTCATCCCTTGGGAGGGAAATTCATGTTGGAGTTCCCCTAATTTGGACTGAGTGCAAGCCTGCTTGGCATCCGCCGGTTGGATGTCCCTTCCATCGAATAGGCCAGAAGTATCTGCCGCCTTGCTGGCCTGCATGGTGGCCGGGCTGCTAGAAAGCTCCTGGGATAAAGCTACCTCTCTATCTTGATCTCCAACGTAAGATCCATCGAAGACAACGCGACCTATATACATGCGATATTTGTGTCCGATCGGGTGTTCGGAGTTCTTTTCGACCAAAATGGCAAACAAGCGTCCAAAGTGGGTCATTTGACCTTTTCGCTGCCGAACGACATCACTGTGTTCCATCGCACCCGACTCATCCCAAGCACCGATGCTCCTTAATCGATCCCATTCGGTTCCCAATGCTTTGCGGGCGTCCTGGTTCACCGCAGCTTCGGCCTTAAAAACGGACCGTGCTACGATCATCGGCGAACGGATTGTATAGGTATTTTGCTTCTAACCTTTCTTCCTCACGACGTAGCGGATGATGTAATTCAAGCGACTGCGACGGCGCGCGGGGAACGCTACGTCGCGAAGCGGCGGCCGCCGGACTCGAAGTCAGGCTGTTCCCGTTGGGCCTGGAAGATTGTGGGAATGCGATGTCCTCTCCGACTGCGTCAGGAGGAACCCCATCTCGCAGGGTGGTCCCACCATGCCAAGTCTGTCTCCACCATGCTTCATCGCCACCCGAGGTGCCCTGGTCACTCCCAGAGACTGCATCAGCAATGGGTTCCGCTGCCGCTCCCGCGGGGCGCAGGAGGGCGCGCCACCCCACGTCAGATTCCTCTGGCACAACCGCATCCCCCTGCTTTCTTCGGCGGGTGTCAGCGCCTGGGTGAACGTTGCCCTCTGGGGACTCAGTTTCTGCGTTGCTGTATTGCGCGCTCTGGAGATCGACTGCGTCGACGCCAATATCGCAAAGGAGGGCAATACAGGATCCCGGGTCAACGACTCCGAAGAAACCTCTTGTCTCGAATCGGAACTGCTCCACCGCGTTTCTCCGTTCTGCATGGCCCATGTTGAATCGCCGGCTTGGGTGAATTCCCGGATTGGTGGAAATTGGCAATTGCTTGAGCCATTTCGCTCCATGACGCGGGTCTGGGTCTGTGACCCAGACGCGCGTCGCGGGCACGGGGTCAAGATCAGAATGCAAAACGACTCGAATGCTGCAAGCTTTCCGTCTGCCTTGTCATGGTAGTTGTTACACCAGTCCATCCTTGCGAAGGCCCGCAACAATGCGTCGATCTTCGTGATATTCCAGAGTGTCTAAGCTCTGCGTAGTTCGGGCGAGAAGTTGTCCTGGCCCGGACGCTCTCGACTGTGGCTGCGCCACCGAGCGATCCAACCTGTGCTCCGCATGGGCAAGACGGGTCTACCATCAGGTACCGCAGGCACGTCATCCACAACAATTCCCCCCGGACCATCGTCGTTGGAGCCACCCTCCTCTTGAGGTCGTGGTGCGGCCTCGCCTCGTGTCGGAGGCGGTGGTTTTGATGTGCTAGGACCCCTGTCTCCGAAAGACTGTGTCGCTTGTGATCCTCATCCGGTTCCCTGACCGGCTGGGCCGTCATGGGCAGCACTAGGAGGAAAAAGTACGCTTTCGACCGTCATATGTGCAATCTCATATGCTTCACGCATGGGGAATTTAGGTTCTTGATCCGTCGCAGTACCGTCCAGGATATTGCTATAAACCTCGACTGATTTCTCGATGATCGGGCGCTTGCCAGCTGGTGTCCGCCCAGTCTCCATGTTCAGACCATCAAGTTGTCGCAATGGTGTCACATATCTCTCCGGACCAACCATGCCCCCCGCTTTGTGCACGTAGCCGAGGTAAATCCCCGTGACCATCGCCCCGCCCGCTTTGGCTATGAATCGAACAAGGGAATCGAACAAGGGAACCAAACGGAAGAAGCGGGGCGGTAAACTCATGTCCGGGTCTGCGATTCCATGACGACTCACCGTGTTCAGGGATCCTCGCGTTGTAGCAATGACAAGTACCGGACAACATACGTCTAAAAAGGTGGGGGAAGGCCCGCTTGCATGAGCAGCGCGCGAGTCCACATCTGAACAATTCCATTGGATCGTTCAGCGACAGCCATAAGCTTCTTGTTGCCAGGGATGATAGGGTCGTGTGCAATTATAAGCTCGATGCACGCCCTTGCAAGTTCCCTAGCACCGTCAGTATAAGTTGTCTAGCTTTTCTCATGGGGCTTTGAGGTTAATCAAAAAATTGCATACGTGCATCGGCGATTTGCCAATACACCCTGCGCTGCTATGAAAACGGCTGCCCGGTCGCGAAAGGTCACGCGCGCGGTCTCGTCGCGCAGCCCCCGCGATAGGTCATCCATCGCAAGCCAGTGATCCATGGTAGTCAGGTGTCCGAACGATGTGCGATTCGCGCATGATCGTGGCACCCTCAGCCCTTTATTTGTCGTTCTCCTTTTTTGGCGCCGCATGGCCTTCGCCCAGTTGCGCGCCGAGCAAGAAGGATTCTTTGGGGCGTGAGTTCGCAAGTGCGAGAGGGAGGCAGCGCTCTTTTTGAATCGCTCCGTCGAAGAGACCGGCGCCCCAACCTCAGCATCTTCTTGGTCTAATCCGGGCGGCGCGTCAATATCGACGAAACCACCCTCTCCCGAAACCTCATTTGCATTCGCGGTTTGCCCAGGCGCGGCGGCTATGTCAGTGGAATCCAGCCCGCGATCTGCGCTGCAGGGCATGGCCCCTGAGACCCCAGAGCAACGAGGGTTTTCAAAAGTAGTCGCACACACCCCGGCCATGCCGTGGCGTGGTTTATTACAACCAACGGCTATGTCTTGATTGGGGGTAGATGAGGCATCTACAGAAATCATGACGCCCGTCGGTGTTTGGCCCCAACCGCATTCGCGAGCTGCGCGAGGCGAATCGTAGACATAAGTGGCCGTTCCCACAGAGCCTTTGGCGGACGGAAATGAGCACTCGGCCGTTGCCGGCCTTCCATCAGCGTAGCCATGGTTTCCAATCATCTCATGCGTGTGCCGGCTTAGTGTTACGTGACTCTGAATGGAGCGGGGCGGAGGACCTCCCGCGGATTCCACATCATCCAGAAATGTCTCGGCGCCCGACGTCGCGCAACACCGCCGCTCGGGAGCGACAGGCTGCCCGGCGGCAACCGCGCACATCCACTGACCTAGCGCCTCTCTGCCGAATAGGGTCAAATATGGTATCTTGCCCTCAGCGATCAGGTCCACTCTGTGACGGTTGAGCAGAAGTAAGTAGGGTCATTGACCTGCTGGCCAAAAGACATAAATCTGTGATCCATGCACCGCTCTCCTACCGAGATCAGAGCCGGCGTTTCCGGCATGACCAACGCTTCAAAATGTCCACCCCTGAAGTTGGGGCATGCGACGCAAACTGAACCGATGGCCAGTGAGGAACCGCCAGCAATATTCAGGGTGATCGATTCTTCCAATCGTTTGATCATACCCATTGCGCCTGCAGCTCGAATGAACCCTTTCTGCGATAAGGTTACGCCCACAGCCCGCGTCGACTATGAACCCGAGGGCGCCGAGGTGCACAGGCGAACTCCCCCTGCACCTCGCAGCGGCTGAGCCACTCTGGGTGGCTCCTTCTGTTTCTTCGGACGCTACGCAAAGGTGCCAAACCTCGTCGGCCAAATCAGATGCCCTGAGCTGTGCGTCTCTTGATGATGCTCTCCATTCGGATTGCATTCGTCGATGCTCTTCCCCTGGGAATTTCCATCTGTTGTCGACACTTGAAGGTAGCTCCCTTGGGATGTGGCGACGCGACTTACATCGAATAGCGGCCGGCTCACGGGTGGAGGGGTGGAACTTCACGCTATGCCCACACGCCCCCGCCTTCGCGGGTCGGATGTAGCTTTTCCCACGAGGGTCGCCACAAAAGGACGCGATAGCCCCCCTGGGAAGAAGATGTACTTGAATTGCCGGAGTCGATCGCAATTGCCTGTCCCCTAGAATTGCTGAATAGACCGCGCGATCCCCAAGCCAGCGGGGCAGGGCAGGCAAGCATGACTCGACTGGCTGCGCCAGAGAGCACATGTCTGTCCTTCCCATGTCGGCCTGGCCGATGGGACAATTGTAAACGCATGGCCACGAAGCGGATGAACATCAGCAAGAGCAGGGAGAGATACGCAACGGACATCTTGGCACTGGCCCACGGCACGCCAGTGCCCAGCCATCGTCACGGATGATTTGGCGTGTTCTTCGCGTACCAGCAGTCTTTGCCTCGTGAGAAAGCTCTGGTCTCGGTGAACGTCTCACATGGTTTATCTCTACCCCTTCCTCTGCCCCTGTTCCTTCCGCGGCTTTTACTCGAGCCCCTACTTCTCGGGGTCTCGCCACGCGCGGCATCACCAGCTCGCAGCTGCAGAATCAGCTTGCTGAGAAGTTCTCTGGCGCCCCAAAGACTTGCCAGCCTTGAGCGGCGCTTCTGCGCATTTATCAAGCCTCTGCGTTGCTTATAGCACCCACTCTGAGGGCCCTTGCAGTTGCGAGGGTCTCGCGACCATGCATAGCGCGCCATTTTGCTTTGACGCTCTCGCGAGGCTTCCGGCTGACCCCTCGTCCGCGCCTGCGTCGCATTCGAGTTGCCGAATGTATTCGATGGGGTCGAGGAACGAGGCCGGTCCTTTCCTCTGGGGCCTCTGCTCGCAGACCGATTACTTCTGCCTCTGCGATCGCTCTTTCCGCCGGCAGCACGAGCATCGCCGCCCGCCCCCGGCTGTGCCGGCGCGGCAGGTGTCTTGGGCTTCTTGCGACTGCAGAGGCAACCTTGTCCTGCTTCGGGGCAATTCTTTCCTTTCTTCACGAACTTGCAGGTTGTCTCACCTTTCATTCGTCCGCTGGCCAACTTTTCCGCGGGCAGCCCCAGTCGATGGACTGTCGCTGCCATAGCAGGGGCCCCTTTTCCGCCCCCGCCACCCTCATTTTCCCGCCTGTCAGGCGGGCCTATTTCTAGAGTTGAGGGTCGACTCATGTTCAGAAATTGCCCACTGTTCTCTGCGCCGCATCATGAGGGATTCGACATGGAGCAGGAGCCATTGATAAGTTATCATTCCCGTGCCCGGAGGATCTGTTGACAACTCATACCACTGCATCGCATACACAAGCCGAAGGACCTGCCCGATCTGCTCATAGAAATGCGCATCAATTGAAGCCTTCATTCCATCCGATGGTTCCATGGTGCCGTACAATTCGTGGTGCCGCTCCATCCATTCGCTGTAGAAATAATACAAGTCCTGAGCAGGCGTTTGTCGATCAATGGTCAGTTTGAAGATCTCGACATGCCCAACGATGTCCGCTCTCCGACCTGACGGAGCACCAAACGCATACGGTTCGCATCATTACCCGACCCGTCAGGAGTCGTCCTCCCATCTGACACGAATGTCCCATGCGATTGATTTGCGACAAGAAATGAGCACGTTGCACAAACAGACGTCGGTTACGTTTCATCTTCGCAAATTTCTCAGGCAGGTTTGTAGCGATCATAATATCAAGGCACATCAATGCCCCTGAGTCTCTAAGATTCTCCTTGGGCGCATCAGGGCCCATTGCTTCGCTGACCTATGTCTGCGCCACGTGGACGCCATGCCATGATCCGGCTACCGCTCTCATGCAATGTTGCCCCGTTTCCCGGAGCGTCTGGACACTTGGTATATCAAGCAAGTTTAACTCTTCATTGTTTCCAGAACTTCTCCAGTTCATGTCCGTTTGGTCGGCGCGAAATGGCCGCCGCGCAGGGGCGCTGTGATCATTCGGCCCCCCGCCGCCACCTCCGCCCGAATCGCCATCGCCGCCGGGCCCCCTGGAGGGCCCCTGGGCGGCTTGGACTTATCCGCCTCGTCAAACTGCAACGCAACAGTCATCCCTGTGCTGGAGGCTGCACTCTGATCGTCTCTTTGATCGTCGTCGCGGCCCCCCGGGCCCCCGCCTCCTCCGCCAGAAACGGCTGGGCCGACGGCGACAGCAAGGTGAAGGTGCCCAGGCAAGTCGAGGTTGTTAGGGCGGTCCGATACCCCCGCGCTGGAAGGGGCGTTTCCAGGGTTCGTTCCTTGAGCGCCCCCCCGCGCCGAACCTTCGCTTGCCCCCGAGGTCTCCTCGACAGCCAGCCCAGGACCGAAGTGCGATTTTGAAAGCGGGCGCGTCGGTATCGACGGAGCAGTCAGCATGGGCACCTCGCCAATATCCGACTTTTCCAATTTGAGAACTGGCGTGCCAGTAATATCGGCAAGATTGCCCATCTGGCGTTCGGGTTCAACATCCCCAGGCGAGGCCGAGTGTCTCGGTGCCTCCACATCAGGATCGTTGCCTGCGCCCTGAGCATCAGGCACGCCTCGGGGTTCTCCTTGGTCTCGCAGTCACCCGGATATCCAAGCGTGTTTTCTCCGAGCACATGCATCGCAGCGTTTGGCGCCCATGTCCAGGTGGTCATTGCGTGCGTGCCTCAGACAACCCTTGCATGCATCGGTCGAAGGCTGCGTGCAAATGTGGCAGGCCTGATTCGGCGCGCCCGATCGCGCTCGGGCTCGCGATGCGCCAGACGCCCTAACAGGGCGAGCAGCAATTGGGCGAGGAGGTGGCTCAACATGTGCCGACTGTGCCGGCGTTGAATCAACCTTTTTCTCGATCCGTCGTCGAACAAGATCAGACCTCAACCTTCCATGTCCCTCGCTCACGGCCCGAGTTGCAAGGGCGTTGTCTCTTGCCTGCTCTCTCGCGCGCCCCTTCAGACGGCCCCAGGCATCGGCCATTCTTTCATGGTCCTCTTCTCGATTTGCCTGGGCATTCTGTTCTTGTTCTCCCCGGGCTCGCAGCGCCACAGATTTCACTCTTTCGGCCTCGAGCCTAACGGCTTCCAGTTGATTGCGGAGCTCCTGATTCTCTCGCGCTGCCTGTTCTCGGGCTGCTCTCTCTCTCTCTCTCTCTCTCTCTCTCTCTCTCTCTCTCCCTCTCTCTCTCTCTCTCTCTCTCTCTCTTTCCTCTCTCTCTCTCTCTCTCTCTCTCTCTCTTTGTCCTCTCTCTCTCTCTCTCACTCTCTCTCTCTCTCTCTCACTCTCTTCCACCCTGCAGCATCGGCCATCTCTGTATTCAGCTTTCTCTCTTTCGGCCTTCTGCTGAGAATCAGACACCAGTTTGTTCCGCTATGCTCTGGGTTCTCAATTTCCCTTTTTCCTCTTGAGCACGACGCCGATGTGCTTCGTCTGTAGCGCCCGCTGCGTTGGCCTCAACATGATGCATCAGTTTCTGCGCGTTGTCCACAATAGTGTTTTCCTCATGCTCCATCCCGTGTGCAATCGCTTGTATCTCAGCCATGGAAACCGCAAGCTGTCGTTGAGCCTCTTGGGCGGCCTGCTTATTTACCTGTGCCTCAAAGATAATCTGTTGCACGCGCGCACTCGCAGCCCTCGGCTGCTCTCGATCCTGTCTGTTTCTTTCCGCCCACTCTTGAACCGCGAGATGATGGCAGCTGTGCTTTTCCATCGCGATGAACTCGTTACAAAGCCACGCTAGGCTACGCTTGGAGCAAACATTCGGACATTGAGAACACACTGGTCTTCGACATGAACCCCCCGGCTTGTGCGCTTTCCCAGGACGCCGATTCCCCGCCCGAGTGGGGCACGTTGGCCCGGCGTCCCAGCAGCCTTCCTGCATCGAGAAGCTGCTGGTAGTTCTATTCGATGACATTCGCGGCGAATCAAAGAACGCCCGGCCCTGGCGGCCTTACTGGAGCGCCCCCTTTCGCTGCTTAGGGTTGGTGTCTTGGTATCTCGCTCTTGCGCCCCTCTTGATGGCGTCAACGTCCATGCTCCTTGCCGGGTCGTCTCGTTCGTCCTGTACGACGAGCTCATCGAGTTCTGGTACTCTATATCTGTTTACTCTGGGCAACGAGAAGTCTGGTGTGTAACAGCCCTGCGATAAGGGCGAGGTGTTCAAGTCGTCATTATCACCCTTCGGTTTCTTCGTAAGCGGGCGGGGAGTCATGCCTGTAACTTCTCGCGTATTTCTCAGTGCACGCACTGCGTCGGGGAAGCTCGATATCGGCTGTGCCGATGAACGTTCACCTTGATTGAGGCTTTCTCCGTCTTTAGAACCATCGTCCGCATCAATGATGGCTTTCTGACTTGCCTCTATCATTATACGGTCAGGAGAGAGACCGACACACAGATCGAGGAGAGGCCGGCTCGAGATGACGCGACGGACCTGGCGAGGTGTGAAATTGGGCATATTCCTCGTTCTGTTCTATCGAGTGGGAACTGTCCCCTTCAGGTTGAAGATCGCTCACATCCTCTTTCTGTCCATACAACGCATGTTGCACGGCATGCTCGGCTCCCAGACTTTCAGCGCCTGATGTTTCGATGGGGATATGGTCCAACAACTTTTCCAATTCGAAATCTATGTCGATCGATGGCTCAAAGCCAGGGTGTGCCGACACCAACTCAAAGGGTCCCTCGGCGGAAGTTTTGGCTGTGCCATACCTTCCGCTCGAATGTTTCTCTGGATCCTGTCACTGAATCAACCGATTAATACCCTTCTGTTAAGTCGAACATATTCTCTGAAGCTCTTACTGGGAAGGTTACGAAGTTTTTGTCGCCTCGTTGAGGCGCTTATACTTGTGTTACGCACGGAAGGTCTTCGATATTCTGTTCGCCCGAGCGCTGCTTCTTGAGATCCCATGCTCTGCGAAGCGAACGGCTGTGCCGTCGCTTCGGCTGATAACCAATCTTTTGCCGGGCTATTCATAATCCCATGCCAGATGTTCCGATGATATATCATGGTCAGTGGGCCCCGCAGATGACATGGGTAAGAAGGGATGGTGCCGTCAAGCATACACTAAGGTAACATTGAAGGGAGGAGGCCGGCCCGCCGGCCGACGCACGCGCGCGCGCCGGAGGCTCGCTCCTTTTCCGTTTCCCTACAGCCAAAGTGCATAGCTGCTGGAGCAAAATAAGTCAGTACAGCAGGCGGACAGCGCGTGCAAGGAGAGAGAGCAGGCGGGGCAACAAAAATGGTGGTGCGGAAGGGTTGCATTGACTTCCCCCGGCTCCCAAGGTTTGAACCTTGAGTGCGAAGCCTCAACGTGACCAAAAAATAGCTGAACAAGCTTCGAACTGATGATATGAACATCGGGGGAAAGGGCGGTCAGAAACTAGAGAGGCGAAATGAGCCCAAGAGATTTGAACCGCCACTGCGAAACTTCAGGATGAGCCACGAGGGGGCCCACCCTGAGTTCTCCTCCCCCCTTCATCCTCGTCCTCCTCGTCCTCCTCGTCCTCCTCCTCCTCCTCGTCCTCCTCCTCCTCCTCCTCCTCATCCTCCTCCCCCCCCCCCCCTACCCATCCCAACCCTTTCTTAACATCCGAATTCCCACCTGCAACCCCTCCTGACTTCTTCCTGTACCACATGCCTCGTCCTTCCCTTCATCCTCGCGCCCCTCCTCTGACCTCATGTTGGTTTTCCTCCTCCCCCTCATCCTCCTCCACAATGCTCCGTCTTATCCTTCTACCCCTCTCCACGACAAGCACGCAAGTGAAAGATTGGTGTCGGCGGATATGGCGTGAGCCTATGAATCACTAATGGGCAGCCCACAGCGGGCCTCAATCGACCTTAACATTTCAATAAGGCATAGCCCTTTCATCCCACCGCCGTCCAAGCTGAGTATGCGGATAGGCGCCTCCAATGTGTTCATGCTTTGGTCCTTCTCTGGTTGACGGCTCAAGGCGGTTTCCGCGCGGAGTTTGCGCCTGGCGAATTCCTGCATTGCTCCACTTGCGGTAGGATCAGCGGAGCCCCGAGAGGTCACAGATTTCGCAGAGAAGCGCATACTCTGAAGACGTGGCATACTGAATAGGCGAGAGGTCGGCGTGGCTGTCGACGACTCGTTCACTTCGCACTTCTGCACATCGCAAATGTTTCTCCTAAAGTGCGTTCGCGCTTGCTCGCCAAGTAGTTGCACCGAGACCAGAGTGAGGCGCAAAAGAACCAATATCGCGCGCCAAGAGGCCAATGCGCAATCAAAGAGGGGGCCTTCTCCAAGACAGCGACCGCGGAAGAGGTAGAGTATTGATAGGATGATGAGCGCTATGTCTGTCATGATGTGAATAGTGGGAATAACCTTCCACACAGTGTGTGTTTTCTGACTTTTGCATTGCGCCCAGCTTCAGGTCGATGCATGCCAGAGGGCAAACAAGGAGATCCATGACCGCCGCCATCCAGTGCAGGACAAACAGAGGCACGCTATCAAATGAGTACAGCCAGCGACGTGGATCCTCAATCTCACCTTCCGAACTAAGCTTTCGATAAACCACGAGCCAGATGCAACGAAAGAGCAAATCACACAGAAGTATAAATGTCGCTCCTCGGGTTCGAACGGCTGGCGTTGTCACAACGCGCATCATGGCCATCCAAACCCTAGTCACAACCTCATAACGCTGATTGGACCAACGCCGAAACTGAAGCTGAAGGGTTCCGACATTGCTGTAAACGCCTGAAATGTAAGCGCAATACAAGAACACGGGTGCATGGAGTATGGCAACATTGGCCCCGATGAACGATGTAGTGTAGCCCAAGGTGCCAACAGTGAGCAGAGCAATCAAGTTTTCGCAAAATAACATGGCACCAGGTATCGATGCATCCGAAACAATGCTGATGATGTTTTCACGTCCTGATTCCATGGCTTCCGATAGCGAGTTCTTCGTCTGTGATGCTTCTGGACTGGCTGCATCAGACGCAGCGACCCACCTAGAGCCTTTGGTCATATGCACGTATCCACTGTACAAGGCGGTGACCCAGTTCAGCGTGCCCAGCGCGACGCCTAACGTATACATCACTTCGAGCGCAGTCTTCGGCGTGTCTTGTATCGTTCGAGTAAAAGCAGTATTTGCCAAGACGACGCAATAAACTAAAGTTAGCCATACCAGCACTGGCCGCAACTTGAACAGGACGTGCCCTGCACAAACCAAACAATCTTCATACATCATCGCAAGGGCACCGAATAAAGCGGACGTGCGCACTTACGTTTACGCACACTTAGTTTGAGCCAGATGGCCTGGTTGGTGAATGTATGAAGTTTAACTTTGATGCACGCTCCATTGCAAATAGACTGAACCTATGACGCCACGGTGTACTGAAATCACACCAACCATCTGGCCTCTGGGCGTCGGTAATTTAAGTAGCTTCCTGGTTCAACCCCCTCCACGCCTCGGGGAGAGGGGGTAAGGGTTAAACCCTTACCCCTCTCCCTGGATCTGCACAGGGTGGTCGCGAAACGTTAGGGCGCCCAAGATTACCCAAAATCGCTGCAAGAAGGCCTCGGAGAGGCCAATATGGCTTCCAAGATGGCCTCAGAGAGCTCAGCATAGAAAAGAGCCCCAAGACAGGGCGAAGCCTACGGGAGGCCGCAAGCACCCCCTGAACACAGATGCCAGAAAAGAGAAGGCTCCCCGAATATGAAAGTATCCCAATGCCGAAGAGCCTCTCCTGAGTCCTCCTGGTGCCTCCTGGAAGCGGGAGGGCCGAAAAAACGCTCCCCGAACACAGATCCCGATACAGAAAAATGCCTTCTGGGGCCTACTGTGAGCGAGGGGCCGAAAAGCGGTCCCCGAAAAAAAATCCCAACACAGAGCAGAAAAATTGTCCCCGCACAAAACCGCCGACCAGATCGGCGTGTGGAAGACGCTCTTCCGTTTGTCGTCGTCGTCGTCGCCGCCGGCGCCGTCGCCGACCCCCCCCTTGCCCTGACCCCTCCTCTACAACCGCAGGTCTGGGGGTTAGGGTCTGAAAGTTCGGGACATAGGGTTAGGGTCTTCGGTCAGGGTCTTAGGCTTAGGACGTTCGGGCAAAGGTCTTAGGGTTAGGGTCCGAGGGTTAGGGTCCGAGGGTTAGGGTCTTAAGGTTAAGGTAGCAGGGCAGGGGTCTTATGGTTACGGTCTTTGGGTTCGGGACTTCGGTTTCGGGTGTGAGGGTTAGGATCATAGGGTCCGGGTATTAGGAGTTGGGTCTTAGGGTTTGGGACTTAGGGTTGGGGTCTCCGTGTTAAGGCCTTAGCGTTAGGGTATTAGGGTTAGGATCTTAGGGGTAGGATCTTAGGTATAGGGTCTTAGTGTTAGGATCTTCCAGACAGGGTCTTTGGGTTGGAACACCAAGGTTAGGGTCTCAGGGTTCGGCCACTGGGGTGAGGGCATAGGCTTAGGTTCTCAGGATTCAAGCAATAGAGGTTGGATCGTAGGGTTAGGGTATTAGGTTTCGCGTCTTAAGGATAGGGTCTTCGGGTGAGGGTCTCATGGTAAGGTTCCGGAGGTTAGGGTTTAGGGTTTGAGATTCGAAGTTCGGTCATTCAGTTTGGGGTCTTAGGGTTAGGGTCAGAGGTTAGGGCCTCGAGGTTAATGTATTGGGGTCAGGGCATTGGATTTGGGGTATTAGGCTTAGGGCGTCCAGGTAAGGGTCTTAAGGTTAGGGCTAGGCTCTTCGGGGTGGGGTGTCTGGGGCATGTGGGTAGGGTAGGGTCTTCAGGCTAGGGTCTGAGGTTTACGGTCTTAGGGTTAGGGTGGAAGGGCTAAGGTCTCGGGTAGAAGGTCTTTTGCTTAGGGCGTCCAGGTCATGACCATACGGTTCGGGTCTTCGGGTTGGGGCACTCGGGGTGGGCACTTCGGGCCAGGGTCTTAGGGCCAGGGCAATAAGTTCAGGGTCGTGGGATTAGGGCATTATGTTTAGGGTCTAGGGTTACGGTCTTAAGGTGAACGCATCAGGGCTGGGTCCCAGGGGTCGGGTCTTAGGGTTCGGGTCTCAGGGCTAAGACGTTGGGGTTATGGTCTTAGGGTTAGGGTATGAGGGTTACGGTCATAGGGTTAGGTTATCAGGGTTAGGGTCACAGAATTGGGGCAGTAGGGTAGGGTCTTAGGTTTAGGGTCTTAGGTGTCGAGTTTTGGGGTTGGGCTATCTTGTATAGGAGTGTTCGGGTCACGGCACCAAGCTTTGGGTCTCTGGTGGACCCAAGACTCTAACCCTAATACCCGAACCCTAAGACCCTAACGTTCAGACCCTGACCGTAAGACCCCATCTCGAATACCCTAACCCTAATACCCAACGGCAAAGACCCTAACGCGACCACCCAACCCCCTAGGACCCCAGCCGCACGTCCCTACCCCTAACACTCGAAACATTACACCGTAACCCTCGTACCCTAACCTCAATACCCTGACCTCCATATCCTAAGCTTCATGCGCTAACCCGAAGACCCGAATCCTAATGCCCTAGCCGAAAGGCTGCAAACCCTAAGACCTTAGGGTTAGGGTGGTAGGGCAAGGGTTGTAGGGTGAGGGTCTTAGGGTTAGGGAATCAGGTTTCGGGTATGAGGGTTCGGGTCTTATGTCTTCGGAACTGGGGTTAGGGTATTCAGATTAGGGTCTTAGGGTTAGGGTCTTCGGGTTGGGGTGTTAGGCTTAGGGTCTTAGGATTGGGTACCAAGGTTAAGGTCTTAGGACTGCGGTCTTAGCGTGAAGGTCTTAGGGTTAGGGTTTCACAAGATGAGGATCCACTCGGAGCCCGCTCTTGGAAGGCACCTCAGGTCCCATGCCGATGATCGAAGTTCAATCCTAGAGGCTCAAGGTTTGAAGCTTTCTGGCCCTCTGGGGCCCTCCTTGTCGCCTTAACCAGACGCGACGCGGAAAACTGGTGCGTTTGAGCCCCGGGAACTTCTTGGGACCCATTTTGAGCGGAGTTTCTCCACATCCTCGCGTCGTGAAAGAATCACGATGTTGCATTTTCGGCTGTTCTCGGCCTCCGGGGGCCCTCCACAGGCCCCGGGACTCAAGAAACGATTTGGAAAAAACTATCCCAGGAACTCTTCAGACATCTGGGGGCCGACGTTGCGAAAAAATCTGGGGAGGTCAGACGACGAAAACTGTACAGATTCACCGAACCGTGCAGGGTCCATCCTGGGCCCAAGATTTGCCCAAGGATCCCTGGGAGCCCTCCCCCGTGCACAAATCCGCTACATGGCACCTCCGGACGCCCCCGCAGCCCTCCTCAGACCCCACTCCCCCCCCTCCTCTCAGAACCCCTTCCCCTGGGCGGGAGCGGCCGAACAGGAAGAAACAAGGGTCCACATAACATCAAAAAGGGACGTAGCTAACCATTTTCAGCATGCGGCGACTACACATCGGGTCGCTCAATACAAAGGCGATCGTTACATGATCCGCGATGCCCATGAACGCTTCGCCAAAGAACGCTGGGCCAGAGACAAATGTTTCACATGTTGGGCGTCACTCTTAAGAGTCAGGTCGTTGGCAGGACAGCGACCACGAGGGGGCGTGGAAACATGTGGGGGCGGGGACGATTGGAGACATAATTCGTGGGAGTAGCAGCGCCATGCCCTGCTGCGTTCGCATTGCAGGACAGCGCAGAGGTGCCCAACAGTCTAAGGACGCAAGGGTGCCCTTGGGAAGGCAATCCGTCCTTCTCCGTCCACGGGGCGACTGTCAGCAGGGCTGGGATCACACCTGCCTGTGCCTCATGTGTTCAGCCCTATGCCTGACTGCCGCCGGGCGCGACCCACCCGCGATCCAACCCGCGACCCACCCCGCGACCCACCCTGCGACCCACCCCGCGACCCACCTCGCGACCCACCCGCGACCCACCCGCGACCCACCCGCGACCCACCCGCGACCCACCCGCGACCCTCCCCGCGACCCACCCGCGACCCACCTTCGACCCAACCCACGTTCAAGGTACAAACCACAATTTTCGGCGCCTGCGGCGGTTTTTTTTTGCATTCCTTCCAGGTGGAGAGCCCGCGACCTACCCCGTGACCAACTCGCGACCAACCCGCGACCCAAACCACGTTCAGGGTACAAACCACATTTTTGGTCGCCTGCGGCGGGCATCTTTTGTATTCGTTTCAGGTGGAGTGCCCGCGGCCCACCCGCGACCACGTTCAGGGTACAAACCACATTTTTCGGCGCCTGCGGCGGGCATTTTTTGCATTCGTTCCCGGTGGAGAACCCGCGGCCCACCCGCGACCCAAACCACGTTCAGTGTACAAACCTTTTTTTTGGTGCGTGCGGCGGGCTGCTTTTGCATTCCTTCCAGGTGAAGGTGGAGAGCCCGCGACCCACCCGCGACCCAAACCTCGTTCACTGAACAAACCAATGCCGCACAAGCGCGGCGGGAGATTTTGCATGCCGTCTGAGCCCACAAGGACCTCTTCAAACCCCGCACATCCACACCAGCCCGTCCAGCAACTTTGCACTGTCGGGTTGCCTTGATCAGAGAAGTCGGGGAGCATAAAGTGGAAAACAGGATTGTGTTGCAGTTATCTTGGGAAAGGAGGGGGAGGCAGGAGGAGTAAACAGGGGACGAGGAGGACGCGGAAGAAGAGAGGATGTGAGGAGAACGTGGAGAAAGAAAAGGAGAAGGAGCAGGAATACGAGGAGGGGGAGGAGGGGGAGGAGGGGGAGGCGGAGGACGAGGAGGGGGAGGAGGGGGAGGATGATGATGATGGACGACAACGGGAGGACGATAATGAAGGCCGATGAGGGTGAGGACGACAATGGCAGGACGATGATGAAAGGACGAGGGGGGGAGAGGGAGGAAGGGAAGAAGAGGGAGGAGGAGGCCGAGGTGGAGGAGGAGGAGGATGAGGACGAGGACGAGGACGAGGAGGAGGAGGAGGAGGAGCAGGAGGAGGAGGAGGAGGAGGAGAGCGCCATCGACAAAGAAGGTGGGGGCCACGAGGTCCGCCGGCTCGACGACGCCCGCGTCGCCCGCGCCCGCCCCCTCACTCTTATCCGCAATTGCGGGTATACCCAGCCGCCCATGCCTCGTGGGACTGGTGGCGACAGTTCCACGGATCTCAGACCCCCAGGGGACGGCGAGCTATAGTTGTGATGTGCGTAAGACATGCCTCTACTGGGCCTCCCAGATCCCATCGCGACCCCCGAGGGAACGGCGGAGTCTCGCGGTGATCCGCGTAAGACGTCACTCCGCTGGACCTCCCAGGAGTCCGCGAAAAGCGCGACGGTTTGGCAGATCGAAGCCCCCCCCGGGGGACGGCGAGGTCTCGTGGTGATCCGCGTAAGACGTCACTCCGCTGGCACAAGCCCACGAAAGCGGCGACCGATTCGCAAATCGCCCCCCCCCCCCCCCGGGGGCACGGCGAGGTCTCGTTATGAACCGCGTAGGACGTCACTCCGCTGGCCCTCCCAGAAGCCAACGAAAGTGGCGACAGCTTCGCAGATCGCAACCATCCAGCGGGCGGCGGCGAGGTCCCGTGGTGATCCGCTTACGACGTCACTGCGCTGGCCCTCCCAGAGGCCCACGCAAGTGGCGACAGCTTCTGAGATCGTAGCCCCCCAGGCGACGGCGAGGTCCCGTGGTGGTCTGCGTAAGACGTATCTCTGCTGGCCCTCCCAGGAGCCCACGATAATGGCGACAGCTTCGCAGATCGCAGCCACCCAGGGGGCCGGCGAGGTCTCGTGGTGATTTGCGTAGGACGTCCCTCCGCTGGGCCTCCCAGGAGCCCGCGAAAGCGGCGACAACTTCGCAGATCGCAGCTCCCCAGAGCGACGGCGAGGTCCCGTGGTGATCTGCGTAAGACGTACCTCCGCTGGCCCTCCCAGAAGCCCACGAAAGTGGCGACAGTTTCGCAGATCGCAGCCCCCCAGGCGACGGCGAGGTCTCGTGGTGATCTGCGTAAGACGTACCTCCGGTGGCCCACCCAGAAGCCCACGAAAGTGGCGACAGCTTCGCAGATCGCAGCCCCCCAGGAGACGGCGAGGTCAAGCGGTGACAGGAGCCCACAAAAGTGGCGACAGCTTCGCAGATCGCAGCGCCCCAGAGGACGGCGAGGTCTCGTGGTGATTTGCGTAGGACGTCTCTCCGCTGGGGCTCCAGGGAGCCCGCGAAAGCGGCGACGGTTTGGCAGATCGAACCCCCCCAGGGGACAGCGAGGTGTCGTAGTGATCTGCGTAAGGTGTACCTCTGCTGGCCCTCCGAGGAGCCCGCCAAAATGGCGACAGCTTCGCAGATCGCAGCCCCCCAGGGCGACGGCGAGGTCCCGTGGTGATCTGCGTAAGACGTACCTCCGCTGGCCCTCCCAGGAGCACACGAAAGTGGCGACAACTTCGCAGATCGCAGCCCCCCAGGGCGACGGCGAGGTCTCGTGGTGATCTGCGTAAGACGTACCTCCGGTGGCCCACCCAGAAGCCCACGAAAGTGGCGACAGCTTCGCAGATCGCAGCCATCCAGGGAACGGCGGAGTCTCGCGGTGATCCGCGTAAGACGTCACTCCGCTGGCCCTCCCAGGAGCACACTAAAGCGGCGACGGTTTGGCAGATCGAAGCCCCCCAGGGGACGGCGATGCTTCGTGGTGATCTGCGTAAGACGTACCTCCGCTGGGCGTGAGTGGGTGATGGAGGCCACGGTGCTCTGTTCAAAACGAGAGTCCAACCAAGGGAGGATTGGGAGCACACGGATCACAAAAAGAGAACGAGGCGGAGACCCCTGGCCCTCCCCAGGTCGCCCCCCCGCACCGGCCGGGAGGACCCCCCCCCCCCCGCAGGAAAAAAAATGGTGGGACACCAAAAAAGGGGAGCAGAAAAACAGAAAGGGCTCCATTGGAGGGGAGGCCGCAAGAAAAAACAAAAAACAGGAACCAAAAAGGGGTTGAGGGTGGCGAGCCCCACCTCCACTGGAAAAAAACATACAGGGGTGGACGAACATGTAGCCTAGCCCATGACCTCCAGGCGGCCCAAGAAACCTTCAAGACGGCCCCAGGAGGCCTCCAAGTTCGCCAAAGATGGCCTAAGATGCCTTCCAAGACAGCCCAAGAGAGCCCAAGATGGCCTCCAGGACGCCCCAACAGGGCCAAAGATGCTTCGAAGTCCGCCCAACAAGCCTACAAGACGGCCCAAGACGGCCCAACAAAACCCTAAGAAACGTCTAAGATAGCCCAAGAGGTCCCCAAGAGGTTCCTAGGAGGACACGACGAGGCCACAAAAAACTGATTTTCCCTGAGTGTTTGAAACATGTTCGTTTGCGCCTCTTCGGCCTTCCGACGGCCCAAGACGGCCCGACAGGCCCCAAAGGTCGCCCCAAGATCGCCAAAGAGGCCTCCAATATGGCCCCATGACGGCCCCAGAGACTCCCAAGATGGCACCAAAAGGGCTACAAGACGGCCCCAGAGGCCTCCGAGACGCCCAAGAGGGTCTTCAAGACGGACCCGAAGCGCCCCAAGAGGGCCCCAAGTCGGTTCAGAGAGGCCCCCAAGACGGGACCCGACGGCGTCAGACGGGTCAGGAACGCTCTCGCACTGCCAAAGAGGCCCCCAAGAAGTCCCCAAATGCCAAAACGCCCCCAGTGTGGGCCCAAGGAGGCCCCCAAGAAGCCTCCAATAGGGCCCTAGGAAGCTCCCAGGAAGCCCAAGAGGCTTTCAAGAGCCCTCCTCCTCCTCCTGCTGCTCCTCCCGTTGCTCCTCCATCTCCTCCTCCTCCTCCTCCTCCTCCTCCTCCTCCTCGTCATCATCATCAGCATAATCCTCATCCTCATTCTTATCCTCATCCTCCTCCCACGCGCGTTCCCAAAATGTCCTCCTGACCAACTCGGGGAGCACGTGGTCCAATAAGGCCAAGCTCTAGCTACCACGTTCCGTCACAGATGCGTTTTCCCCGGTAGCTTGGACGAGCTCTCACCCTACGTTCGGCAACATGCGCGTGTCCAGCAAGGCGATAACAGTTGACGGTCTCATGCTCATCCTCATCCTCATCCTCATCCTCATCCTCGTCGTGATCATCCTCCTCCTCCCTCGTCTGACCCTCATCCCTTTGCTAACCCCAAGTGTTCCCCGAAGGCTTTCCAAACCGACTCGTGGAACAACTGGCCCGATAGCTTGGCCAAGCTATAGCACAGCTTTGGGCCACACAGGCACTTCCAAAAGGGCAGTGGGCGGCGGTGATTCTCCGTAGACGTCTTCGATAACGCCAGCGTCTCAATATGTGCTGGTGATTCATATCCGCCTCCACATGATGTTCCCAGGGTCCCAGATGCGCCAAGGCAGCGCCGAGGCGCACCGACGCGACTCTGATGTATCCCATTCTGAAAGAGAGGGGGCCCGTAGCAGGGGGGCGACGCCATTACGGATAATCTGCGTATGTCTGCCCGTTGCCTCCAGAAGCAAACATGATTGCCACAATTGGAATGTGCTCAAGGTTTGCCGGTGGATGTCACTGTGAGGGTTCGAGGGTGTGAGGCCTTAAGGGCTTCAGGGCTCAGGGGTTGTATGGCTCAAAAGGGTAAGGGCTTCAGGGCTGTAGCGCTTGAACGTTGTGAAAGATTAAAAGGTTGAGGGCTTGAGGGTTGAATTGCGTATTGAAAGGATCCTGTACTTAAAGGCTTCATCGCTTAAAAGTTAAGGGCTTAAGGGTGTAACGGGTTTAGGTGTGTGAGGGTTGAAGGCCTTAGACGGCTCAAGAGTTGTAGGGTATTCGGGCTGAAGGGTTTGAGGATTCAGGGTTTGAATGGTTAAATTGCTTGAGGGTTTGAGGCCTTAGCAGGGTTAAGGGTTTAAGGGCTCGAGGATGTGAGGTCGTACTGGCCGTAGGGTTTAAGGGTCCAACTAGTTAAGGGTTTGGGGGCCTCACGGATGCATCCTGTTTGTCCTCAGCGTCATCGCCATCAGCATCAACATCATCAACACCATCATCATCATCGTCATCATCATCATCATCATCATCATCATCATCATCATCATCACAATCAACATAATCATCATCATCAACATCATCATAATCCTCAACAGCATCACTACCGTCATCACCACACCCGCCGCCACCACCATCACCAGCATCACCACCAGCGTCATTATCATCATCATCATCATCATCATCATCATCATCATCATCATCATCATCATGATCATCATCATCACCATCACCGTCACCATCAGCATCACCATCGTCGTCATCATCGTCACCGTCATCACCACAATCATCATGATTCAACATCATCACGATCATGATCATGATCGCCATCACCACCATCATCAGCATCGGCATCCCCGTCATCATCATCACCATTAGCGTTGTCATGATAGCCATCATCATCAGCATCATAGATTCATCATCATCTCCATCAGCATGACTATCATCATCATGATTACATCATCCTGATCATTCGTAGCATCATCACGATCAGCATCATCCACATCACCATCACCACCACTGCATCAGCATCAGCATAAGTATCATCGTCATTCCCGTCATCAGCATCATCAGGATCATGAATATGATCATCATCACCACCGTGATGATCATCGTCATCATCTTCATCATCATAATCAGCATACTCATCACCCCCGTCATCATAATCGTCATCAGCATCATCATCATGATAGCCATCAGCATCAGCATCATCATAATCGTCATCACCATCGTTACCTATTCATCATAATATGCATCAGCATGACCAGCGTCATCACCATCATAATGTTCATCATCATCATCATCAGCAGCATCATCATGAGCATCACCATCACCATCACCATCACCATCACCATCATCATCATCATCATCATCATCATCATCATCATCATCATCATCATCATCATCATCATCATCATCGTCAGCATCATCATGATCAGCATCATCATCATCAGCATCATCAGCAGCATCGTCATAGTATCGTGACCTCGTCCTCCCCATGTCCTCAAAACTCCTTCCGCAAGTCCTCTCAGCGGTCCGGCAGCAGCCCCGAGTCAGGGCTGTGGGCCACACTGAAGGCGATCTACTTGCTATTGTGGCCTCACGCACGCACGCCCCGTCGCGCAGAAGGTCAGCCGCGGGCAGGCGTCCCCGCTGTGCCTCCCGAGGCCGCCGCAGGCTGTCCATCTGAACCTTCCCATTCCCAGCGCAGACAAGACCCGCCCGCCCATCCCTTCTTTTTCTCCATGATGGGCGAGCCACGCGCGGACGTCTGGCTCCGCGCGCCGGGAGGAGCGCCCACTGCCCGGCGGCCACTAAGGTCCACCACTGGGCGGGCGCCACGCGCGGACGTCTGGCTCCGCGCGCCGGGAGGAGCGCCCACTGCCCGGCGGCCACTAAGGTCCACCACTAAGGTCCACCACTGGGCGGGCGCCACGCCTCCCCCCTGGGGACACAGCGCACTCGAGCGACCCTCGCGGGCCACCACAACGGCACCCCCGGACCGAGGGCCGCCTGCGCGACTCCGCAACAAAGCCCACCGCTCTGCCCAGGGAGGGCAGGGTGGGAGAGGAAGAGCAGGAGGGCTGTGTCCGGGCGCAGCTCGGGCCACAATGGCCACGGCGCCCTCGGCATGACACGCGAAGCCCCCCCTACCCTCCATGGTTGGGGCGCTAGGGGAATGCCAGGTTCTTCAATTACTCCGTAATTTTCATAACCTTCCCATTCCCAGCGCAGACAAGACCCGCCCGCCCATCCCTTCTTTTTCTCCATGATGGGCGAGCCACGCGCGGACGTCTGGCTCCGCGCGCCGGGAGGAGCGCCCACTGCCCGGCGGCCACTAAGGTCCACCACTGGGCGGGCGCCACGCCTCCCCCACTGGCACAGCCGCGTCCGCCCTGCTGCACCACGGTGGCTGAGGGCACCGCCCGCACAGGCTGTCTGGAGCCATGCGGCGCACCGCCGCCTCCTCGTGCAGAACGAAGCTGGAGCGCCCGGGAGCAGCATAGCGAATGCCGCACCGGGTCTTCCAGAAAACCGACGGCATATCCAGCGCCGCAGAAGCGAGCATGTGGCACCGGCCGCCGCTGATCTGCACCCAGCGCGGCGCGGCGGCCGGGGCAGGCGTAGACGGCGCCGCAGGAGCCACTGAATCGGCGACCGCCCGCAGCTCAGAAGGCGGCGACCACGTCAGCAATTTCTCGTTGACCTGGTCGATCCTGGTCTGGAGGTTCGCCACGACTGCGTCCAGGCGATCTTCTGGCGCCGACAGGCGATCGGCGGCGTCCTCCCCCAAAGCCTTTTCGGAGAGCGCCTCCTCGACGTAGCCGAGAACGGCGGCGGAAGACCACCTGCCGAGGTGCATGATAGCCAGCAGCGGCACTCCGGCCCTGGCGTACCGTTTCGCGCCGGACCTCCTGGCAGTGTGCCCCCCCAGACGGGCGTGATCTGTGGGCGCCAAGGATTGCCATGCCGCCACAACATCCGCCTTCGAAGGCACGGCGCCGCACGTCGATACGAAAACAGGGGTGTCCCATGCAGCAAGGTCATCACCTGCGAGGCCCGCCAGATTCCGCCTCTCTTCGACTACAGAGCGAAGCGCGCAAGGGCCGCACCACGGGTCGCCGCCCGCGCAGCAGCACTTCAAGCTGCGTGTTGCCCCACAGCCACCCTTATCCACTTTGCTAACCGGGAGGAATAAGGAAGCGATGCGCCGCCCTTCATCCCAAGTGAAATGGGCTATCGTCATAGCGGACAGCTCGACCTCGCGCAACATCCAAGAGCACGCCACGATGTAAGCAGACAACGGATGAAGAAGATCAGCGCCCCCCAGTAATCTGGCAGAAGCGTCGGAACGGCGATCGGCCAGGATGCTGTCCCAGCGTAGCTCGGCCGCTTTCGACGGGGGGCCCAACCCTCTGTTGAGCGAGTCTCTGCAGCGCTTGAATACCAGAGCTAACCATGCTGGTATAGCCGCACCCGATTCGATGTGCCCCTGCCGGAGCTCGCACAGGTACCCATACCCAGAACGGAACCTCGCCTCCTTGAGAGCCGCCGCGACGAGCTCGATCCTCTTGCCCGTGAGCGGGTACAGCGGGGTTCCTGGCTCAGCAAGGGCAGCGAGTTCCTCGACTGCCGCACGTTTGCGGGATTTGGTATCCCGGGAAGAGGCCGCGAAAAAGTCCTGTCTCAACCTTGCGAGAGCCTCGGCAGTCCGCCCAGAGTCGAGGAGGATCTCCCTGGCTTCTCTGATGTCGCCCCTCGCCCTCTCAAGACCGGGAGCCTTAGGATGGTCTGCCCGCAGTGGGGCCGGCGACCGCGATCGCCCTCTGGACACCCGTGAACCTGGATTGAACCCCGATGGAGATGATAACAGAGGCCCTGCAGGTACTGCAGTGGTCACTGGCGTGTCCTCGCACGCCCTGCGCTGGAGAGCCTGACAGCGATTCGCCACAAAGGTGTTCCAAGAAAACGGTGCTGGAGGCGGCGCGCCGGCGTCGACCGCCTCCTCGATTGGCCGCCCAGGGCGCGCTGGCAGGACAGGTAGCCGCAGCGGTACCGGAGCGGCGCCCAAAGCGCGAGATGGACGCCCCCCGCGCCGCACGCTCGACCCCCCCTGCGAGGATCGCGCGGTGCTGGAAGACATGGGACGGCGATGCTTGGGCCAATGGGAACGGATAGGTGGGGGCGGAAGGGAGGAAAGGGCGGGTGAAAGATGATGGATGTTTTTATCCACCACGCTCCGCAGTACTCTTTTTCCCTCCATGACCATGAACGGCATCAAATCCACACAGCTGGGACAATCGCACCCCCGCAGGTGCATAAGTGCCCCTGGCTCCAGGCCGGCACCGCACAAGGGGTAAACTCGCAGACACGTGCACCTCCACAGGTGCACAAGTACCCCTGGCTGAGAGCCGGCACCGCACCAGAGGTAAACTCACAGACCAGTGCACCTCCACAGGTGCACAAGTGCCCCTGGCTCACAGCCGGCACCGCACCGGAGGTAAACATCAAGCAGGCGCACTATCGGTGCACAAATAGAGCCGGCACCGCACCAGAGGTAAAGACGCCAGCTGGCACACCTCCATACGTGCACAGGCGCCTCTGGCATCAAGCCGGCACCGCACGAGAGGTAAGCACGCCCCTCCACGAGTGCACAAATGCCTCTGGCTCGAAGCCGGCACCGCACCAGAGGGAGAAATGTAGGCCGGCGTTCCTCCACAGGTGCACAAGTTCCACTGGCTCCTGGCCGGCACCGCACCAGAAGCAACGAGAGCCAACTGAGCCGCGCGCTGCCGGGGAAGCGACACCGCGTGCACCTAAGCACGGTCGCAGCCGCGGAGTTCGGCCTAGCAGGGCAGATTGCAGGCATGGCCTCCACAGCGTGCACAGGACACCTCTGGCTCTAAGCCGGCATCGCAGCGGAGACGGCGTGACGCCCAGCACGGCCTTCACGGCGCTGCACGGACGGCCTCCGGCCTCCGCCCTGCGCGGCGCCCAGAACACGCAAGCGGCAATTGCATGAGGCCGGCAACGCATCAGAGGCTCCGTGGCACCTAAACGGTTGCGAGTGGCGGTGCAAAGAGGAAGAAAAAAAAAAAGGGAGGAGGTGATGATGACGAAGAGGGAGGGCGGGGCCCGCACCGACTCTGTGACATTCACGCTGCTGCCAGATGTGCCAGTGGCCCTCCTCTGCGCACCCGCCGCCTGGCCGAACTGTAGCTCGTTCCGGCCGCGCGGCCGATTCTGGCCACTCGAGGGGGGAGGGGGAGGGCGAGGAGGAAGTAACTGCAAGGAGGGTCAGGGGGGAGAAGTCCCGAGGTCGGTGCGGTTTTCAAAAAATCTGCGGGCCAAGCGCCAGCGCCGCCTCTCTTTGGGCGCCGTGTCGCGCATCGCAACCCCAACGACTCTGCAAGAAGGAAAAAAAAACGACAATGGCCCCGGGCTCAGGCGACGAGAAAATATAAAATTATATACAAGCGTATGCGTGTGTCTCCTCAAGTGCACAGGTGCCCATGGCTGCCGGCCGGCACCGCACCGGAGGCGCGCCGCTAATACCACTGGCCGTCGGCCGGTACCAGGCGCATTACGCGTGGACCTCCACTCTGGACACGGGCACCCCAGGCCGTCCCTACTGGAACTCTTGGCCGGTGCCGCCCCGGAGGTGCAATGAAGACCACGCCGTTGAGCCCACCTGGGAGTTTTCCGCGTAGCCCCACATGTCCGGGTGGAGGACGGGGGACGGGAGGTTGTAGAAGTCGGCGTCCCTGTTCTTGACCTTCCTGTTCTTCGCCTTGCAGACGTGGCCGCTGCAGTCCTGCCCTCGCTGGTCCGCGGGGGCCGTTAAACGGCTTAGCCAGTCAGCCACTGTGTTGGCAGCGCCTGAAATGTGAACGACGGTCAGGTTCGATATTCTGGCGAGCTCGAGCGTGGCCGCGAGCTCGGCCGCCATGAAATTCAAGACCTTGTTCGGGGACGAAAGCTTCTGCGCCACACCCTGTGCAGCCATGGAATCGACACGGAGGTCGAGGGTAGCTGCCGCACCTTTCAAGAAATGTGCCCATGCTCTGGTAGAGACAAGTATCGCCAAAAATTCAGCAACTGCCTGCGCAGTGGACGAGCCGATGGCGATTCCCAGTTGCGTCACATCAGCGGCGCTTAAATCGGAGGCAATGTACTCGATAATGATGCCGGCGCTGTTGTCGAACAGCGTAGCCCCGATGCCCCAAGGAGAAGCATCCGTGGTAATCGAGAACCTGGGCGGCCCCGGGTGCAAGCAGACCTCGCGCACCCTGGCGGTGCGGCAGCCCTGCCAGACAGTGAGCAGCCAGGTAAATGCCAAGCGGCCTCTTCGGGCGTCCACAAGATGGCCCTTCGGCCGCCGGTCCCGGCGCTGAGTTCGTCGCCTCTCCTCTGCGCCGGACGCGGCGTCACGGGCAGCAGAGGAAACGACAGCCCACAGAATATTGACAGCCCACCTGGTCCTAGGGAGGACCCCGGCTGCCCAGGACAGCTTGCCGACCAGCTGACGTAGCCTTCGGAGGCCGATCATACTTGCCCCGTTGCAATGAGAAATTTCGGCGGTCAGCTCGGCAAGAAATTTGTCCAATACCGTGAGCCGCACAGTCTGATCAATCATGGCCGTCGAAGCATCGATGGACACGCCGATCCACTCTACGAGGGCCCCCATCTGGCCTTTGCCCCACGAGAGCGACACTCCGAAAGCAATAAATGTCCAGATTCCCATAGCAAGACAAAATCTTTGCGTGTATGGCGACCCTGTCAGGGCCCACAACGGGTCGTCCATGTACAGCTGCAGGCGGGCCTCGCCGGGGATATACATGCCTTGGATCAGCCGGGCCATCGCCGCAGCCAGCCGCCCCCACAGCAGCGGCGCGGATTTTAGCCCGAACGACATCATCACCCACACCATGACAACTGCTGAGCGCCAATCCCGTGTCAGACAATGTCGTAACTCGGCGGGATGGACACGGAAGTGCTGATAGGCGTCCCGCATGTCAGCAGATGCCAGCAACACGCTGTTTTCCATCGCCGGTGCTGCCGGGACCATCGCCCGAAGGTCGTCGATGACATCCGCGACGCGCGGAAGCACCGGCCTCTCTGGGACTGTCGCTCTGGCGTTCTGCCCGCCCCGCAACATATCGATTATGATGCGGCGTTTCACGCTCCCGTCGCCCTTCTGCTTCAGGATCAATGCGAGCCTGGCAACGGAGCCATCCGGAAAGCGTTTCAAGGCCTCCGCCTCCTCGAAAATGAAGAAGAAGCCGTTCCCCTCTAGCCTGTCGAGCTCCGCCTCGGCATCCGCCGGGCTGTCGTCGAGGCTCGAGTAATTGCCGACTCCAGACGACAAGGCCTCCTCCAGCGTCAGCAGGTGCCTGTCCGACGCGGTCGGCTCCACGGGAGGGAAAATCCCGCATGGAACAATCGGCTTCTCAATGCCGAGCGGGACGCCTTGCTCTATCCAGTCCTGGAGCTGGCTCTCCGCGTCGCCCGCGGCCTCGAGCCACGTCTGAATGAGGGCGCCCTGCAGGGGGGAGCGCCGGCCGAGCTCGTAAGACAACTGCCGCTCTTCCGGGGCGCCGAAAACAGACCGGAATCGACGGCGCAGGTCTGCGACGCTCTCCTCCGGAGGGCCCGCGTACTTGGGGTTGCCCAGCATGTCGACGACGCCCAGCGCGTCCGGCCGCTCCTCCACGAACGCGGAGAAGGCCGCCCGCGCCGCCGACCCAGCCCTAGCAAGGCCAGGATTGAGACCAACGGCCCGCGCAGGACAGCGCATGCCGCCGGGGAAAGTGCGGTTCTCCATCTCCCTCGCTGCTTTGCGCGACGGCTGGCCAGCGAGCCCGGAGGGCGGCGGCGGCTGGGCGGCCGGCAGCGAGACTGCCCGCGGGCGCGGGCGTCCCCGGGCCAGCATGCACTCCCAGTGGGCCCACTCGGCTCGGATCGTGAGCTGCCACACCCGCACCACCAGACTGGCGTACTGGTCGCACAACGAGCGCGGGTACGCGCTGCTGGCGCGCCCCGAGGCTGACGACGTTGACGGCGGGTGCCAATCGTGCTGACACTCCCCAGAAAGGGAGGCGAGCCCCGGGAGCCAGCCTCGGATCGACACGCGCAGTCCGCTGTCCACGTCCCAGCGGCACAACGGGAACGTCGCGACGTGGGCGTCCTGCCGCGGCCAGTCTACGAGCCCCAGCGCCGCGCCTGGTTTGATCTCGACAGTGCGGGTCGCCTGGGCCAGCAGGCGCCTCGAGGCAGACGCCGCCGCGGCTTCCAGGGGCGAGACTAGCGCTGCTGCGCGGGCGGCTGCCTCGGGGGCGCCACCGGGGGCGCCGCCGTGGAAGCCGTCGGCGTCCCCCGACGCGAGATCCGCCCGCAGGCCGTCGAACCTCGCCCTGGCCGCGTCGTGCCAGAAGTGGGCGGCAGCCAGCCCGACCTTCGAGGCCTCTGCCACGACGGCCTCACCGATGTTGCACTCCGCGGAGCCCGACAGCCAGTGGTGGAAGGCGAACGATCGCCGCTGCCAGAAAGCCTCCTTGGACGGGTGCGTCTCGAGGAGCGCAACCACTTTCGGCGGAAACAGGGACCAAGGTTCGGCCAGCATCGCTTCTCGAGGTGGGCCGGGCGCCGCTGCTGGCGCCCCCAGTTGCCCGCTACCCTCGGCCAGAGAAGCGTGTCCTTGTAGTGAAAGGCAGCCCAGGGGCGCGGCGGCCACGCCTGGGCTGGGCGCAGTAGGTACTCCGACCTCACGGGGGCCTGCGCGCGGTGCATCCACCGCCCCCGCGAGGCCGCTGCAGGGGTCTACCCCTTCCGCCGCTTGCCCCCGCGGCCCTTGCCGCCGCCGGAGCCGCCCTTGTCTGCGCCCTTGCCGCCGCAGCCCTGGCACTTCTTCTCGTGCCCGGCGTGGTTCGGCAGACGTGCCGCCTCCCGGCGGGGCACCTCGAGCCCGGCGCGGCCAGGCGGCAGGCGCCGAAGCCCTTGGAGAACTGGAAGCATACCTGCTTCTCCCGCTCCTCGCCCCAGCGGCGGGGCGAGCGGCTCCTCTGCTGCCCGCGGTGGCCGCTGCGCGGCGGGGAGCGCGCCCGGCGGCTGCGGGAACGCTCCTGGCGGACCGGCGGCGAGGCGGGCCGGCCGGCGCGCCCGTCTGCCCGGGCGGCGTAGCGACCCCAGCCGGTAGGCGCGACTGCGCTGGCGCCACCCGGAAGGATCCGCACGGCGAGCCGCTCGTCTGGGTCCAATGGGACGCCCTTGCCACCTTTGGCCGCCCAGGCCGTCGCCGGGTTCGTGACCTGGTCGTTCCAGTAGTCCCTGTCGGCCGTCGCCAGGTAGAAGAGGGCAGTCCACGGCTTGGCCGGGTCCCACTCCCTCGGCGCGGGCTTCCCCGCAGAAAGATCCGCACGCACCGAGCGGCGAAGGCGCTCGATGTGGTCACAACGGAGCTTGTCGTCCGCCATGTAGACGAGGTGCCAAGCCTCCGGCCACAGCGCGCTCAGCCTCTCGATGTGGCGGGCGTAACCGTCGAGCGCGGCCCTGGCGACAATTCCGAGCATCAGGCAGGCCGTGGCGAAGACCCGCCAGGCCGCCTGCCATTGCTCGAAATTCGCCGGGCCCGGGAGCTCCCGGGCCATCCACCCGCCCCCAGGCAGCGGGAGCCACGCCCGGAACTTCATGTTCCGCCGGACCTTGCGGTCGAAGGGCCCGAAAACGCCGAAATCGGCGTATGGCGTGGAGTGGAGCTCGCGGGTCCGGTGATCCAGCGCCGTGAGCTGCTCGAGCGACGGCTGGTCCTCTGGCACCGGCTGCTCACCGCCAGTGAGTGCTCCGTAGTTCTGGCTCCACTTGATGTGCATGTTGTCGTCCGCGAGAGGAATCTCCGAGGCGTCGCCTTGGTCCAACACCTCTGCCATCTTCACGATGCGGCCCTTGGCTGCTGCGGCAGCCGGGGCGGCCGGCGGCGCCGTCGAGGCCGGCGGCGGCGCGAACGGGTCCACATCGATGTAGTCATCCCACGCTGCCGGGCCCCCCTCGGCTGTGAGGGCGATCCGGCGCGCCAGGCGCCACACAAGCCCCCACTGCACTATCTGAATTGGGAGGAGCGCTGCGCCATTGAGCTTGGCGTACGTTCCCGCCGCAACGATCGTATCGGCCGGGAGGAGTGCGACGTTGCGGATGTTGCTACCAAGATGGCCCACGACTTCCTCGAAGGCCTTGAAAGCGTCGATGTTGAGGCCGGCCCATGTGACCAGCTCGCTGATGCTTTGCCACGCCATGGCCTCGGCCCTCGTAGGGAACAGCGCCATCGCACGTGCACCCCACCTGGCAAGACCGCGATGGAATGGGAAAGAAGAGAAGTAAGAGAGGAAGAGCAGGAGGGCTGTGTCCGGGCGCAGCTCGGGCCACAATGGCCACGGCGCCCTCGGCATGACACGCGAAGCCCCCCCTACCCTCCATGGTTGGGGCGCTAGGGGAATGCCAGGTTCTTCAATTACTCCGTAATTTTCATGTGGCGGCCGCTCAAGCCGTGGCGTACAGTCTGAGGCTCTCTAGCGGAAAAAGGCCCCACTGCTATACTCGGCGCCATTTAGTTGGCACGACTGCCCGAAGACTTGTGCTATGTGCCGCCCCTCCTTTTTAGGATCTGTTAAAAAATTAAACGCACAGAACCTTCGAGCGTAAACAGTTATGAAAAAATCATGAGATGGATGCAGCCAGCGATTTCGCAAACATTCCATGCCCAGATCCCGAGAACCTGCCCAGACCCCGAGAACCTGCCCAGACCCACCCCACCTGCCTTGTGCTATGCCCTCCCCTCGCTGTGCTATGTGCGTCCCCCCTCCCTTACATACCCCCCATCCCTGGGACGCGCCGCCGCTCGATACATACCCGCAGCCGCAGCGCTGGGGCTCGAGCCTTCCTCACAACCGCGGCGCCGCCGCTCGAGACGTCCCCACAACCGCGGCACCGTGCCATGTGCTATGTGGCCTGGCCCATTCCTGACTTTTGGTATGTGCCCTGGCCCGTTTCGCCTGGAACATCCTCGCAACTCTGGGTTCTGATATGCCCTGACCCGAGGTGGTCCAGCCAGTCTCCCTCTCTGTGTGGGCTGGGTGGAGCAGGATCAGGAGGAGCAGGAAGAGGAGGAGGCGCATCAGGAAGAGCAGGGGCAGGAGGAGGAAAAGGAGGAGGAGGAGCAGGTGGAGGAGGAGGAGGAGGAGGAGGTGGAGGAGGAGGCGGTGGAGGCCGACATGGAGGAGGGGTTTGGCACTCGCGCGAAAAAGGGGGTTTGGGGGGGATCGCTCCAGAACCAAATGTTACTATAACGCTCTTTTATACTGCTCGTTCCCCCCGCGTTCCCTTTTGACAGATTGCACGTGTCGGGCGTCGCCCGACGGCCTGGCCATCCCGCGTGGGGGGGCCGCGATTATGCCACCACGAGAGCCTGGTGGCACCTCGGGGCCTGCGCGGTCGGCTGGGTCGCCCCCGACCTCGCCGACGAAGGGCGCCCGCTCATCTGGGGGGCAGAGGCCGACGAGCAGTTCGAGCCGTACGGCGGTGACTACGAGGACGCGGAGGAGATCGTCACCCCTGGGAGCAAGGCGGCGGTCGTCATGGCGCCGTGGGCGAGGTGGAATAGGATCTACCTGAAGACGGGCAGCAATTCGGGGAGCGTGTTGTTGCTCATCAGCAGAGTGGGGCGGTCGAGCAGCACGGTCTGGACGTGCGCGGACCCGACGCTGCGCGTCCAGATCGCGAGCGCACGTGACAAGGATCGGGTCTTCACGAAGCCCAAGGCGGGAACACAATGGACGGAACACCCTGGGCTGAGCGCGGCCTCAAGGGACCTCGTGCTGGCGGCCTCGGAGAAGCCCATCGCTAGGCGGGAGGCGGGACCTTTTGGCCGAGGGGAGCGCCCACAAGGCCCCTCCAAAGGGGAAGCCACAGCCGAAGGGGAAGAAGGCAGGCAAGAAGAACCACTTCGTGACGTGGGTCGCCGGGGGCGCCTTCAACACGGTGAGCTTCATGTGGCTACGCCACTCGGGGGGGCTCTGCGTGGCGGCCGCCTTCTTGGGCTGGCGCGCCCGGCGCGTGCTCGGCTTGGGCTCCGCGCCCAAGTCGGTCTACGACGCGATCCTCTTCGCGGGCGAAGCGGCCCAACAGGCTGGACAGCGCTGCGAGATGGTCGAGGAGATGTGGGGGAGAGGGATGCTCGAGACGCTCGCCACCGCCGTCGGCTGTGCGCTGGCGCCTGCGTGTTGCACTGGATGTTCGGGAGTGCGCGCAGGTTCTGGGCGCCCGAGTTATCCGGGGTAACTCGGGTCCGGGGTAACTCGGGTTCGGATTCCCGAAGAACGAACCCGAGTTATCCCTGACCCGAGTTGCCCCTGATGACTCGGGGCTCTGAAGGTTCTGGTCGGGCGACTCGGCCTCAGAGAGCGAGGGCTCCGACGCGGAGCTTGCGTCGGGGGCGCAAGTGTCCGACTCGGACGACGAGCCCGACACGAGGCAACCTCTGCGCGGAGCTGGCGAGGGGGCAGGCCGGCCTCCAGGCCAGCGTCGCCTCCCTCGCCGAGGCAGCGGCAGGGGGGGTTGAAGGGGCCCCAGGACACACAAATAAATACACACAAATAAAAACATGCCCCATATTTTCCCATGTTTTCTGGGTTTCTGTTTTCCCCCCCCCTTCCCAAATTTTCCATACTTTCTGGGGAATCGAAGATTAATTGTGTCTATGTGTTTCTTTTCCTCTTGGGGGGCGGCGCCCCCGCCGGCTGAGCCGACGACGCCGTTGAGGTCGGGCAGGCGCCTCCACTTCGAGAGCGACGCCGAGGAGCAGCCCCCCGAGAAGCCCACGGACACGCAGGTGGACGCCTTCCTGAAGAAGCTGCAGGAGCACGAGCGCGTCGTGGCCGAGCATTCGGGCCGCGCCACCAGGGGAAGTGCGCCCACCTCTGCCTCTTCTGCGCCCACGAGCTGGGACAAGGTCTCGGCTGGATCACCAGGGGTGCGCGACACCGTGGCGCAGTTGGAGATCGAGCCACGCAGCCCCAAGGACGGCCCCCACGCCACTTTGAAGTCGTACCGCGAGGTGGACGGAGGCAGAGAGGAGGAGGAGGAGGAGGAGGAGGAGGAGGAGGAGGAGGAGGAGGAGGAGGAGGAGGAGGAGGAGGAGGAGGAGGAGGAGGAGGAGGAGGAGGAGGAGTGGGAGGTGTGCAGGCTCGGGCTGCGCCGAGCGCCCTCTCGCGCCTGCACAGGTCTGGCCGCGGTGCCGGGGCGGGGCTCGACGACTGGATCCGGCAGAAGGAGCTCACCAAGTGCTCGATCGCCTCAGAGGTGTACGTGCTCGGCGCGGTGCTGGACAAGATGATGACGGCGGAGAGAGTTTGACTCCTTGATCAACCCGCAGGCTGCCGAGCTCACCTGCCTGCGGCTGTTCTCGATCTTCAAGGCTTGCGAGCTGGTGGAGCAAAAGTCCGATTGGCGACGCCCCAAGTCGGCCAACGGTGGGAAGTGGAAGTCCAAGGTCAACTGGGCGTACGCGGAGGAGTTCTTGGACCTGGGCAAGCAGGACACCCCTGGAGTTTTGACTGCAGATGATGAGGTGGCGGAGCGTCTCAAGCGGAAGGCCGAGATCACCAAGCACCTCGGCGGACTGGGCGAGGGCAGCGGTCGTGGCCATGCGGACGAATAGGTTGCGGCAGGAGGTTTTGCGGCGACCTCTTGCCAAGCCAGCACCAAGTGCAGAAGTCCGCGTAGCTTGATCGTCCAGTGGTTCGGGTGGTCTCCGGCGGCTACGAGGGGTTGGGACTGTAGCGCTGTTGGTCGAGGCTCGGCACGTGTGATCGTTTGCGTCCTGGTGGTTTTGCCCCACTTGTATATCGTGCCGCAGCTGTACCAGATTGAGAGCATCTCTCATCGTGGACTGCATGTCCGAGAGATTCCCGATGGCTGGAGCTCCCTCCGGGGGGCGTCAACGGGATCCCCTGCGCGATTTGCCAACGCCCCCCTGCTCGGCGACGGCGGGGAGGGGCCCTCACCTGACGGAGAAGGGGCGGGTGCTGACGTGGAGGGGACTTGCGAGGGCGACGGCGGCGATACGGCATTCGGCTCGAGGGCACTGCAAGGTAGTGGACGAGCTGAGTCGCAGAGAGCCGCTTTCGACTTGGGCGAGTGCGACCCGGACGCAGAGAACGATCATCAACGAGCTCTGGTCGAAGTTGGCGCAGCGAGCCGACTGGGGAAGCATGAGCGATGGCAGGGCGGTTCTCGGCCGTCCGGGCACGGGCAAGATGATGGACTACGGAGGTGTTGGACGGACGGCACGGGCAACTAGACAACTGAAGAAGGGCGACCTGTGCGACCCAGTGGCGAAGCAGGCGTCTGTCCCAAAGCGTGGGACCACGGGCATACCGATATCGAAGCTGTCGGCGGGGGCTACCCCCTACCTCGAGAACGCGACGGGCCTCATGCTGAGGGCGGGCGACGAGATCGACTGGCACAGGTACCACCAGACGCGGAGCTACTGCGACCCAGGTTGAAAGCACAAGAGGAACAGCCTGGAGCTGGGCCTGCGCATGTGGGATGGGGGGATGCTGACGTACGTCGACAACGTCGAGGAGCGCGTGGGCGTGTTCACGGTCGTGAAGAACATGAGCAAGGACGACGAGTGTCAGGTGGAGTCATCGCGACTGGTCTAGGACTGCAGGCGTCTCAACTTGAAGTTTCGCAAGCCACCGTGGACGGAAGCAGGATCACCGAGGGCGCTGAGTTCGTTGGATGTGTCCCCCGACGTTCTAGGCACGAAGGAGCTATTCTCGTTCGCGGGGGACATTCCAGATAGGTTTTACCGGCTGAGATGGAAAAAGAAGTTCGCGGAGTATTGTGTGATGGAGGATCCCTCCCCAATGGGGCTGTGGAAATATGATTGCGATGTGGGGGGGGGGGGGGGCGATCGAGGAGCCCTCGCGGGTGAGCGTGGGCGTTGGAGCCATCGCTCCCGTGATGGGTCATGCTTGGGCTGTGTTCTTGGTCCACTCCTGCCCCACCGAGAGCCTCAGAGACGTGCAGGGCTACGAGATAGATGAGCTGGCGCACGGTCGGCCGACCCCGTCCTTCGAGAGGGCCTCTCTGATCCTCATGCTCCACATCGACGACTACATCGGCTTCAGGATCTTGGAGTCGGGGGAGGGGGACATTCAGATCGACGAGGACATCGCGAAGGGCTCGCTTGAGGCGAAGGGGCTGCAGGTGCACAAAGAGGACTGGGGCCATGGGATGACGAGGGGACTGGGTTTGACCATCCGTGGCCGCCCGTGCACCGTCATGATACATCCCGCGAAGATGAAGGAGTTGGTGCTGGCGACGGGGGCCATCGTGATAGCTGGGAGCACCACGCCATCACGTCTGTCTTCTTTGTTGGGGATGTGGGCCTGGTCTTTTATGATATCTCGATCTGGATTCGCAATACTCAACTCGATCTACCAGTGGGTTCAGAGTCACATGACGCACCAGTGGGACAAGAACTTGAAGATGCCCCGGGACGGCGTGTCGGAAATGATGACCCCCTCGAGCCTTTCGGTCTACTTTACGTCCAACCTCGAGGCCGACTGGAACCCCGAGGCCTTCATGACAGACGCGTCCGAGGAAGGCTACGGCATCGTGCAGACGGAGGCCACCTCGGGCGAGCGTCGTCGGGCGGCAAGGGGGGCCACGGGGTCTGGGCAGTGAGGACCGAGGAGGCTTTCGGGGACATCGGGGAGGATGTTGACATCAACCGTGGCAACCAAAGGCGACGACCAGAGGGCGTCGCCTCCTGCTATCTGGCCTGAGGCAGGCAAGCGAGCAGTGAAAAGAAGCAAGGAGGGCGGGCGCGGAAACCACGGGGCGATTTCCCACAGGAAGGGAGGATCCCCTGTGGCTAACCGCCCGCCCCCCATGGCCCGCGACCTGAGAAGAATGAGGTCAGGGCGAGACGCACCACGCGCGGGAAGCGCATGCTGCATCTCCTAGTCTGAGTCATCAGACCGTGGTGCAGCGACGGCAATGAGCGGGGCCTCGTCCTCTTCAAGGGCAAGGGCTGCTCGGGCGCGGCCGAGCGCAGCAACCGAAGATGCAGGCTCGGACAACTGCTGCACAGCCTGCTGAGGGGTGCTCTCATCAGGCGTGTCAAACAAAAAACAGGCGGCTTCCTCTTCTGCATCGAGCGGATCAAATGGGAGTGAGGAGGGGCCAGCAGCACTGACGATGGTGGACGACGACTCAGACGACGGGTCGACGACTCTATCCCGCTGCTGCCCCTGTGGTGGGGCAGGCAAGGGAGGATCCACCTCCAGCTCCACAACAGCTGGCACTGGTGCCCCCCCTGCAGCGGTGACCAGTCTACGCACCAGCTTAGCGTTCCGCAACTCCCGTTCTCGGTCGGCGAGGCGCCGTGGCAGCTCCTCGGGTACCAGGTCTTCGTGCCAGGGGCCGACCTCGACTGAGATACCTTTGCGCTTTGGATGGCGGCCTGCCCCCACAGAGCTCCAGGCGGACTTAGCGCCCGCACTCTGAGGTTGACCGTCGCACAGTCTAAGCAAATTGCGAGGCTGCCCGTGGGAGGAATAGGCGTAGCATCGCATGCAAATAGTGAGAGCGGCACCATCGGAGCATAGCAAAGCAATGCAGTTGTGCCTGAGGGCAGAAAGCACCGCGGAAGTCAGCTTGGAACCTCTAAGGCACTTCCCAGGGGCCGGCGGGTCCAGACCTCCAAGCCGAGACCCATCAGGGTTCTTCCGCGGCACGCCCTTGGCAACCTTGAGACATTCAATGCACTGCCAAAAAGATGAGACACGAGTCCGCTGGTGAGGCCTCGGTTCAACTTTTGGCCTGGGGGGCTTGGGCACAAGCGGGACCCCTGCGAGGTTGAGCCGAGGCCACTCTGGCATCAGCTCGCCCGAAAGACGCATGACACACTGAGCAATCGAGAGGCATCGCTCAAGCCATTCTACATCCTTGGGGTCAGGTTGTGGGTGGCGGGCAAGCGAGCCTTTGGCGACACTATCAGCAAGGTCGTTACCTTGCTTCCAGAAACGCTCAAGCCCGGTTGGGCCACTGGATTCTTCAACGTGAGCCTTGACCTTAAAAAACCCCTCTAAAAGCTTACGGTGGGTGGGGAATAAAAACCCCGAGTACACACGCTTGTAGGACAGAGCCCTGAGCAGCGGCTCATTGGCTTGGACAACCACATTCTTACAATCAGAGTAAATAGAGCTGCCAGGCATGGCATGCATGGCAGCAACAGCGTAGGCCCCAAACTCTCCCCCTTGGGCAGTCTGGAGGTTGGGGGCCCACAGGGGACAACTAATGCGACAGATTTCATTGCCGTCGTCACCTACCATCACTATCCCCCACCCAGCCCTGGAGAGTTCTTTAACAGCGTGCGTAACACAAGAGCCGCCCACGAATATGTGTCCAGAGATACTGAACGATTTCGAAGAACGGTCACTGGCCCAAAAGATCTCGAGGCCAGTGTCTTCTACATCATCACGAGCAGGAAACGGAAAGACGCCGCCTGGATGCCGAAACAGGCCACGAGTGCACAGCAAGTAATATTCCTTATTGTTCCCGGGCGTGAGGTCAGGCGGAGACAGAAGGGTGAACTTTTGCTTGAAACTGTCAGACACTTCCTGCCTCTTGTCATGGCACGCTGGGCAGAACCAAAGCCGATGTAGCATAGTGCCAGGTGCACCCCCACAAAGTTCGCAATCCGAGCAAACAGCAGATCCTGCTTCGGCGGCTCTGGTCCTAGTCCAAGTGGCATTACAAGCAACAGCCTTGGCACAACCTCGCTGGAACGGCGTGCCCTTCTTGGAGCGCAAAGTAGCTGCCACAACATCATGGCAAACTCGAGCTCCTGGAAGATGCGGGAGCAGCGCAGCGCCGCTAGCCCTCTCGTGGGCCCTCTGAACTGCAGCCTTCAAAAGTTTCTTGAGGAGAGCTGGGGGCGTCACAGTAAGCGAAACCTCGGTTCCAAACTCATCCAAAAGGGTACAGTAGTTGGGCATGCTCCAAGAAATCCTTTTCAAGGCCAGCTTCATGGCCCCCAGGGGGCCCTGGACCCCGCGCCAGGTTTTGGGCCCAGGGGATCCGAAAGCAACCCTCCAAGAGTCCCTCAGCTCAGCCCACGGGATGACAAAGGGAAAAAGCTTGGTTTGGTTGGCCCAAATCTCCTTGGAGTACCGCACGATCGGCGCCACAGCAGGGTACCAGGTCGGGTCCTGGAATTAAAGAAGGACGGAGGTCCGTGACCTCATCTTGGCAGACGGCTGCATAGTACTGGCGGCGGCAACCTGCAGTCTGTCCCCATAATTCGAGAGCCCGTGAACCTCAGACCCAGACGTTAGGCTGGGAAGGGGACCCGCGGTAAAAACTTTGACAGCATGCCGCCCGAGGGGCCGCCTGGCTGGCTTGAGCCTTCTAACCATTTTGTTGAAAGTCCGCTCGCGGTCAGAAAACTTGTTCCCCCTCCCAGGAAGCCGACGGGAAGTACCAGGGGCAAAATCAATCCCCAAGTTGACGGTCCCTTGGATGATGGGCCCCGCGAGGCCACCAAGACAGTCCCTGACTTGCGTGGCGAGCGCGTCCGACGAGGCAACAAGGGAAGCTTTATCAGGTGAGATGACCGCACCCATATCGGCCCCGATGGCCTCCCTGAGGTTGGCCGCGGCCTCAGGGAGGTGCCCAACAATGTAGGTATTGGACCCGTTGCAGCTGAGACCGTAATCGTCAATGTAAACGTCGAGCGTGATACCTGGTGGCAGCTGCAACGCGTCGAGAGCAGGGATGGCACTGATACGCGCCATGGTGGTCGCAAAACCACAGCCGGCGACGACGCCGTTGGTGACGTGGAACGGGCCGACGACCACGCCGCCGAGAGAAATAAATCTGCCGCGTCGATACCCTTGCACAGCGAGCCGAACTAACTGGACGGGGAACTCATACTGGTGGCAACGCTGAAGGAGCGTGGCCAAGTGCACCAACTCAAAACATTTGTAGAGGTCCCACAGAATCGTGCAGCTAGACTGGTTGCTGGCCACAGCTCCTTCAGCTCGCAAGGCCTGCCTCCAGACAACATCAACAGCGAAAGAAAACTGGGGCCCAGCGAAATAGCTGCGCTGAAACCTGCTTTCCCACTGGGCCGCGCATGGCCTACGGCACCGTCCCCAGAGGCGGTGGGAACTGCAAAAAAGCCCGATGGGCCGATACCCTCCAGAGGGTTTGCTGAGAAGGGAAAGCACAACCAGGGAAGTTTGCCCAGGAAAAAGCACAGAAGCTTCCATGATGGAGTACATGGTACCCAGGACATCCAAGGACCCACCAGAGAGAGACGCGTAATGTTTCATGTGGAAACCGTCAACAGCAGTGGCAGATCGGGCGGCATAACGCCTGGAGGCCGACCGAAGAGTATCAGCAGTGAGGCGAGGGAGGGGTTCGACGTATTGGAACTTCGCCTCCTTCGAGGGGGGTTGGGGGTGGCACCCCATACCTGACTGAACTTACTGGCCTCATAGGCAAGCAGCGCCAAGGGGTCCGAGATGACAGCTCCTTCTCTGCTGAGGGTCGTGGTGGGGGTCCACGGCTGGCTACCTCTAACATGCCGGTGAGCTCTCCTGGCGCCCTGATCAATGGACTGAAGGAGCCACTCCTTCCACTCAGCGAGCGCCTGCGACTTGGCCTTCACGGCAAAGGTCGCAAGGTGCTCGTCTAAGTCGGAGAGAACGGATTCCCCAATGCCGAGGTCGAGGAGTTCGTGCTGACCTAAAAAATTTGCACTCGCATGACTTGGTCGCTGTGGACGTCCAGCCCCTGCTTCAAAAAGCCAGGAGGGTTGAGCAACAACCGTCGAACTTCCTGAGCCTGGGCGGATCCTATAGCAACCGCATCAAGCTGGAGAAGGTGCCAGAACTTGCTAACAAGCTATTTAATCGAATACAATTGGGGCTGTCGGTGGGGGGCCTGCCGATCTTGATCGAGGATGTTAACCCAATGCTGCTGTGGCATCTTCCCCCTGCTCCCCCAACATGGAAGGGTAGTTTGCCTGCCCCTCGCTAGCTCCTTCTCCGAAAGGTCGGCCCAGTGCTTATAGGGGGCGTCGAGCAGGCACTGGACGGCGTGCACGTCACCGCTGTGGCAAGCATCTAAGGCACGATCAGCATCGCACTGAATAGCAGTCCAATCTGGAGGTGGAGGCACAGGACCGATCGCGGGCTCAGTCGGCAACGGCGGTGGCTTCCGAAAGACGAGACCGTGGAGCCTCCCGATCCCTGCGTGAAGCTGCATCTGCACGCGGAGATGAGTAACTATGTTAGACGTGTGGATGGCACTGACGGAAGAAATACCTTTGGCAAGCCCAGCAGTGACGATAAACTAATCAAGCATGCTAGCACCGCACGTGCCCACGACGTCTTTGGGGACGACCACCTGTGCACCCAACCTGTGGACAATTCCTGACGATACGAGCGTGCCGGGGCTCATGTTAAAATCTGCTCCAAAGATGGTGGGTAGGCCTACCTGCTCAACAACCGTGCCGATGCATGCCAGGAGCTCCACGTTGGCCTCCGAGAAACCCTTAACAATACGCATGTAGGTGCTGAAAACGAGGATGGGATCGCCGCCAGGTATATGTACTACAGCTCTGATCGAACGATGACGGTCGATGATGTGGCCTCCAGGAGGTGCGTGACATCCCAAAGAGTTCTGAACCGAGATCCCTACCCCTGACGAAGTACCATGTCCAACTCCTGGAGCGGCAGGCCCAAGGATAGCTTTCCACCCATGCCGATGGGCCCAGCCTGTACCCTCCTCCAGCTCAGCTTCGAGCAAGTGGTGCTCTTGGATCAGGAGAATGTGCGCACCACACTTAGGGGGCCAAGCCTTGAGACCGCCTCCCGGGTCGGATTGCCAAGACGTGACGTTAGCAGTCTGGATGACGAGCTCAACACTATAATCTCCAGGACTGGGCTCAGGGGAGTGGAAGGGAAAAAACTTGGACGCCTGAGAACGTTCAACATCGAGGCCAGGTGCGGCCTTGGTAAAAACGTCTTGACCCAGGGGGGCCGCGCCGATGCCCAGGAAAATGGCCGCCAGCGGCCAGACGGGGACAGGCACTGTCCGACTTGGCAAGGGTGGCCTCCGCAGCTTGCGACAGGTTGAAAAACTTGCGGGCTTCAGCCCACTGGGCATCGAGAGAGCTACACACTCCGTCGACGCCCACGTGACACGACCCATGGTGGGAAGGCGTTCCGAGATCAAGGTTTCCGAGCACATCCAGAGCAAAATGTGGGGACTGCCGCTCCTGGTCTCCAGGGCTTGCATCCAGGGCTTGCATGCGTCCCCTGGATCCCTGGGGGGCAAGAGCGGCCTGCTGGAGGCCCAGAAAAAAATAAAAACTCCCTTGGGCGCTCACCGTGTGAGCGCTGTGACTGGCACGCGCATGCAAGCTCGGATGCGCGGCCAGGCTAAGCACCGGTTCCTCCCCCCGCCCCGTCAGGGGCAGGGGGGGGGGGGGGGGGGTGAAGGGCCTTCTCTGCCTTGGCCCGCGCATCGTCAGCTGCTGGGGCTCCACCACCAGCTGGAGTAGCCTCGGCGGCAGCCGCGGCTGGGGCAGCAGCAGGTGCCTCACGCGGCTCATCAGCTCCAGCATCTCCACCAGCAGCTGCCCCCAGGTCGGCACGGCGCCGCTTGCTAGCAACGCGAGCCAGGTGTTCCCGATGGGCATCTCGGGCAGCTTTGGCGGCAACCACCATGGGGCCCAGCAGGTCTTTGGCGAGCTTTGACACACCCGCGTTGAGGTCCCCCGTCCGCTTGGCGATCTCTTCGCGGTCATTCTCCTCGAGCTCGGCATCGCCCTCGAAGAAGCTGACCTCGTCCACTGTGAGGAAAGCGCCCAGGTCGAACGTGTCGGCGCACAGGTCCTCCAGCTTGAGCTTGGCAGGCACAGGGGCAGCAGGGGGGGGCAAACTGACGCCTGCTGCTGCAGGTCCGCAACCAACGACTTGCACTGCTGGTCGGCAGTGGCCAGCTCCTCACGCACGTTGCGCACCGCGTCTTCAAGCTTGGCAACGTCATCTCTCCATGCCAAGAGCTTGTCCACTTCTCTGTCCAAGGCCTTCTCCAAACGAGCCACAGCCGCGAACTGCTGCTGCACGCGCTGGTGGAGAGGTGTGGGAGGCTTGGGCGACTCTTGAGCATGAAGCTTCTTGAACTCAGCCTCGTACTTGGATGCCGTGCTCCTTTGCGCGCGAACTCAGCCAACTGCTTGGCCTCGGTCGCGTTGAGCTGGCTCTGCGCTCCGACTGGGGGCGGGGGTGCCCTGGCGGCTGAGCCGCTAGGATGCTCTCCTCCGCGCACAGCACCACCGAACTGTCCAGAACCACCTGGGGGCCCTGAGGGAGGACGAACTTGCATAGCCCATGGCGCCGTCGGTGAGAAGACGCCAGGAGGAGCCTGAGACCACGCCCCACTCGTGGGGCCCCACCTTCAACGGGGCGCACAGCAGCAAGAGGGGTCCCACAGCGCTTGCAGTAGCGAGACGCCTTCGGGTTCTTGGCGCAGCCGCAGGAGCTGCACTTGAACTTGGAGAACCCTTATGCAATCTTGCCCGTGTACATGTAGGCGCTACTGCAGCGCCATGGGGGGGCCGCGCCGTTGGGCCTGTCCTCTCGACCGCGTCCTTTGCCACGCCCTCCACCTTCAGCACCGCCATTGCGCTGGGTAGGCGGGGGCGTCATACACCCCGAAGTCAATCACTGGGTAGAACCGAGCCAATGGCCCGTTGACGCAGTGTGCCGCTCTGAAGTTCGCGTCAACGGGCACAAAACTTGTGCCAGAACGGCTGGAGATCGAGGAAGAAGTCGAGATGGCGGGTCAGTAGGACGACGAGGTAGTGCGACCACCTGCGGGGGGACCAGGCTTCCTCGAGCTCTACTCAGGGGTCGAGACGCTGACGGACGACGTGAGGGGGGTGAAGGGTATTTGGCGCGACGCCTCTGACATTTTACGTGGCCCCAACTACGAGCTGATGGCCCCGACAGAACTCGAGCGGCTCTTCGGCCGCATCAGGAGACGATGGCGGTGGGTAGCCCACCTGCGCCCCAACGAGAACGCCATCGCGCACCACGTGGCGCTGGCGGCGGCGAAGCTGATGCGCAAGGAAGGGCTCCTCTTCACAGCGCTCATACGGCACGCAAGGTTTATCGGCGAGGTCTGGTCCGAGTTTTGGGGCTGGACGGGGTCTACGGCTACGCCTGCAGCAACTCGCACTGGGAAGGGCTGCCAGTGACGAACGACGAGCGGTTCCCGAGGCTCGGCAGCGCGAGGGGACCTGGGACCTCTTCGTGCACAGCGGAGACGGACTTCAGCTACGGAGCTGTTTGGCGGCAAGTGCACTGCGAGATGGTGACGGAGATCTCGCCCGACTGGCGCAGAGTCACCGCTGGAGCGCGGCGAAGGATCGAGCGGGGCCAGCTGAAGATCGTGCGCGCGAGGGGGCAGGCGCTCCCCGCCTGTGCTTCGTGGACGACTGTTTCGAGATGGGCCTTGCTCTTCCAGGGGAAGTGGGCCAAGGGGGAGCACAACAACATCCTCGAGTTGCGCACGATCGTCGCCTTGCTTCGTCACCTTTCCCGATCGCGGCCTTGCTGGGGCAAGAGGGTCTTGGCGTTCTCGGGCTCTTTGGTATCCATGGGAGTCTTGGCGACGGGGCGTTCATCAGCGGCTGGCTTACTGCATCTGGCGAGATAGGCTGCGGCGGTGGTACTCGTCTGTGGCATCAAGCTGCACCTGAGGTGGGTCGCCTCGGAGGACAACGTGGCCGATGGGCCGAGTCGGGGGCTGGGCATCGGAGCAGCGGAGGCGACGAAGGAGGAACACAAATGGCGGTACACCCCGAAGGCGCTGAGGGCGACGCTCGGGAAGATCTGATCGGGACGTGCAGTGCGGGGTCCTGTGACTATGGCGGTGACGCTTCTTGGGTGAAGCCGGACGCGCTGGACGGGTCCGAGGAGTAGGTCTTCGTGTATCACCCCCCTCGGGGCACGGCGGCGAGGTCACGGCCTTCTTGGGCCTTCCTGCTTCTCTTCGGTTTGGTGCGCTCCGTCGAGGCGGTCCGTCCATCATCGAGGCCACCACCACTGAAGACTAGAGGTGTGTTGGCCTGGACGAGCGCACCCAACGACAAGCTGGAATTCAACAACAGATTGGCGATCCACGCGGCCGGCGACAAGACCAACCTCGCGTACGAAAAGGCCGCCAGGGAGTTCGTCATTGATACCAAGCGCTTGGGTGTTCCCTTTGAGACGGTGCACCAGCGAGACAAGGCTCTGGCAGCATACCTGGCGGATCAATGTTACGTACGCGGTCTTGGATATGGAAGCGGCAGCGTGACTTTCAACGGCGTCATGCACATCTTTGAAGATCATCGCAATTTCTTGCCGCTCTCCGCGAGGGCTCTCAAGGCGTGGGAACGGCAACAGCAGGTGCAGGAGGGGCAGCCCATCCCGCTCCAGGGAGTTGCCCTGATCGTGGCGGACTTGTGCAAGCACGGGTTGCTCCTCGAGGCCTGCGCCGTCGTCGTCCAGCTCGACGGGTGGCTGAGAGAGCAGGACTGGGCAGGAGTCAGGAGGCGCGACGTGAGCATCGACAAGTCTGGCCGCATCGCACTGCTCCTGGGAGACCGTTCCAGGGGCGAGAAGGTCAAGACGGGCTCGGGCCAGGGCGTCGAGCTGACGACCGAGCTGGCGAAGGGGATCATGAAGTGCTTGATCGACGGCCTGGGCCCCGACGACCTCGTGTTCCCCATCACGCCCGACAAGTACAGGAAGGAGTGGAACGCCAGCCTCAGCAGGCTGGGGTTGGAGGAGTTCGGCCCCCCGCACGGCCTGCGGCACGCGGGGGCCGCGCACTTCGTGGCGAACGGAGGGGACCTAGAGGTCGCAAGGAGGAGGGGCCGCTGAAGCACGTCCAGCGCGCTCCAGCGCTACACTAAGACGCACGTCCTGATCAAGAGACGTGCTACCATGACCGACGGCGACACTCGTGAGGGTGAGCAGTTCTGGCAGGCTCCAGGCACGGCCATGGCCGACGCGCTGGAGAAGTCCAAGGCGGTGCGCAGGCCACCGGCTGCTCGCCTCTCCCGCGCCGTGCGGGCTTGAGGGGCAACTCGATGTCGCTCGGCTGCGCCTCGGCGGAGCCAAGGCCCGAAGTGGCCAGGCCCAGGACGGGCATCAAAGCAACATTTTTTTTTTTGTTTTTTTGTTTTTTCTTTTTTTTTTTGGCATCAAAGCAACAATTAGAAGGCGCAGTTCGTAGCTCCCCAGTACCTCGAATGATAGTGAAGGAGTATCGGTTTGGGGGGGATCCCAAATGAGGTGCCTAAACTGGGGGGGTCATGCTCAGACATCCTGCTCCTTCGCCCTTCCCTCCCGCCCACCCGTTTGTGCTACGTGCTGCGATGAGCAATCTTGTGGGGCCTTCCGCCAGGAAGGGCTGGTTGGCCTGTGTGGGGTGTTTCCGCACGTGGACTCTCTGGGCCTGGAGGGTCACCTGGAATGCCAGGTCAGGTATCGAATTTTTTGAGGCCCATTTCGGGCTCGTGCTGGTCCCGCGCGGGGACGTTCGAACATACTTTGGGGCTTGCGGCCCCACGCTCGCTCTCGTCTGGATTCGCCTCACGTTCCGCTGCTGTGTCGGATATTCCTGTTGTTGGTCTATATTCATGCAAGCCTGACGGTGCACGCGTGCGTCGCCTGGCCCCCCTTCAGCTCTGGCACGTGGGATCCCTTGAACAGCATAGTTTAAATGTGCTATGTGCCCCGACCTGCTTCGCCTGAGAGGTCCTCGCAACCCTGGGCTCCGATATGCCCTGGCCCGAGGAAGTCCGGCCCGCTTCGCCCGAGACGTCCTCCCACCCCTAGGCTCAAAGATGCTCTTGCCTGCCAGTGGTCTGGCCCGATTCGCCCGAGACATCCTCGCACCTCCAGCGGGCGAGGGGCGAGGGGCACTGCGGCTCGAGAGCTCGAGGCCCGAGAAGGGGAGGGTCGAGGGCCGAGGCCTCGGGGGCGGGTGGATAGCACATGTTTCCCAGGGGCGGTTGTTAGCACAAACCAGTTCCAAGTGTTGCGCGTCTCTCGTCGAATATGTTGTGCTATCCCCCCTGTGTCAATGAAGTGGAGCTGAGCATAGCTGTTGGCATTCGACGGTCTTGGCGAAAGCCTGGATTGAGGTGTTGATCAAGGTTTGAAGGCGCATGGCTTCACAACACTAAAAAACATAGGTGTTGCCACACCGGTTGCCTGATGTGTTGATATGGGTTCTTCATTTTTTTGTGTTATATTGGCTGGATGGTGCAACGAGTACAAAGAACACGCATCGTGTGACGCCCGTTGGATAAGCCTCGGATGGGCCAACGTGGCAGGAGAAGGAGGGAAGACGCAGGAGGATGAGAGGAGAGGTAGAAGAGCGAGGGAGAAGAGAAGAGGGCGGGAGGACTGGAGGATGAAGAAAAACGGGGATGAACGAGAGTGAAAAGGAGGAGGGATCGACTGATGCAAAAGGGGCCCCAACGATGGATGTGTCATCGACGAGCAACGACGGGTCGTCGCAACAACTGTCGTTGCTGTTAGGCTGTTTGTCTGAGTTTTGAAAAAAAGGGCAGTCTGCCGTCGACTGCGTCCAAATGCAGACCGTGGGGCAGCCAGCCGAGGAGAACGCAAAACATAAAATGAAGCAGAGCGACGACGAGGATTGGAGGAGGAAGAAGATTCTACAAGTACGAGAGGGGAAAGAAGACGACGAGGACGAGGGCGGGAGCTTGGAGGACGGGGAGGAAGACAGTGAGAAGACGACAAGGAGAACGCACAGCTGGGGAAGAGTGCGTTCGGCTGGAAAAAACCGGTTGCATGCCACCAGAGTCTCGGCACCCAGGAACTGCCGTGACGGACGGGCCCGTCGTGATCGTCGTTGTCGTCGTGATCGTCCTTGTCGTCGTGGCCCATCGTCGCCCCCGCCCTACCCGCGCGAGCTGCTGCTAGTCCCCCCCAACCCAACCCCAACCCTGACGCCGACTTGCCCCAACTATCCGTCTTGCAGCGCCCTTCCGCGCTCTTCATCGTCTGCGTCGTCGTCGTGCGCGTTCCACCCTCTACCCCGCGCCCGCCGTCATAGTCGTCGCCGTCATCGCCTTTCGTGCTATATCCATCATGCACGCCGTCAGCATGGATCACGATGCCGATGGTCCAAAGGCATTGTTATCCATCAGGCGCTACCGTCTCACTCGTTGTAACTGGTTACCCCTAACGCCCAAAACGATTAGCGCTTGCTCTCGTCATAGCCGTCCCTGGTACCCCCGACGCTACCCCCTCCTCCGGTTCTCATCAAACTCCTCTCCATTTGTCCTGGCCGTCGCCCCGCCGTGAAAATCATAGCACGGCGCGCCTGGCCTAGGCGGGCGCTGCCATCGAGGGCAAACGAAGCGCCTCGAAGGCGCGCCTCGGGGGCTTGGCAGCGGCGCCAGCACCGACCGCTGGCGCTGACTCAGCGCCCCCGCCACTTCCCGCAGCACTGCTCGCGGCGGCGCTGGTAGAGGCCGCGACCACACTCACCACCGCAGCCTCGGCGTCGGTGTCCATGGCCTCCTGGAGCTTCTGAGGAAACTCCGACAGCTGAATCAACATCCTGCCGGTCACATACTTATTTGTCGCCTGGGGCCCGACGCCAGTGAGGACCGAGTTGGTTAGGACCATCGTGGTCAGCAGCAGCGAGGCGTCTTTCTTGAGTGCCCTCGCCACGGAAAGTTTCTCGATCGCAGCAAGCATCCAACTTCGCCATCTCAAGCGGGCGCCCACTTCAAGGCTGAGCGGGCTGCCCGGAGATCCCCCACTGCCCTCTTTACTGAACCCATCGAGAGCACGAAAGCCTCGACGGCCTTGAACTCGTCCTCCCTCCCGGCGTCCATGGGCGCACTCTCGAGCCAGCTCTTCTCATCGTCAGCGCCGCCGCCGGAGCTCCAGGAGGTGAACGACGCCGACATGTTTTCACCCGACGGCCCATATTTCTAGATGAACGCTTTGGCGCGATCCATCTCGCCCAACTTCGCCACCTGGTCGTTGAAGCGGGGCGTCCACTCGCGAGTCAGCACGGCCTTCCATTCAAGCATCTCCTTCTTGCTAGCGACTGGCTCGCTCAAGTCGCCGAAGGCTGTCAAAATTGCAATCGCCTGCATGCAACCTGCCATCTTCCCTGAGAGGCAAGGCGCGAACGTCTTCTCGAACAAGTTGTACGCTCTGGCGGATGTCATGCGCTGGTGGACCCCGCTGGGCAACGAATCCTCGATCTCCGAAGCGACCTGCAAGAACTTTGGCGTCGCCGCTGAACGTCCGTCCGAAGATGCCGCATCGCGAACGAATCGATCAGTTGGGTTGCTCACTGACATCATGCACAAGAACTGATTGACGCTTTGCAAATGGAATGCTGGGAACGAGTCAGCCCCGTGCGTCGGCAAGCTCGGCGAGCGCGCGATGGAGCCCTCCTCCTGCCAGACCTCGCTCCATGGCAAGATGCCGCTCTCGATCGGCTTCAGTGCGCGCTGGAGCCTCGCGCGAATCGCTCGACGGCTGTGTCGCACCTGCTCTTCATCTCCTTCATCGTGGCCCTGGCGGGAAACGGGGCGTCGAAGAGCAAGGTGGCCCAGGCAATCTCCCCCAGCGCCGCGAACGGACCCGCGTGGCGGGCAGCGTCGCAAGTCGCGTCAGCGGCAGCAGCCACGCCATTGTAGACGCTGTCGTTGCCGAAGAAGCCCAACGCGTGCTTGGTCGCCGCGCAAAGGGCGAGCACGAAATAATTATTCAAAGAAACGAGTTCCGAATGATCTGAGTCCTGTTTGCTAGCGTCGCCCAGGGTGCCGATGTGGCTCGAGAAGGCCTGGGCGTTGCCCAAGACTTCGTCGCCCCCTGCCATGGTGCCCAGTTTCTCGAAGAACCGAATGATGGCATCCTGATTGTCGAGCACGCCGCTGAAGCCCCTGAGCTCGCCTACATGAGATCTCACAGACTTGCCAACTGCATCTGGGAGGGCGCAGTCCCCCGTGCCCTTGGAAGACGCCGAAGGCAAGCGGCCCAAACCAGTCTTGGTCCAATCAGCCGCGCCAGCACTGGCGCGCATTCTCACGCGCATGCGACTGCTCAATGCCTCCTTGTTGCCGCAAATTTTGAGGCCCTGGATTTGCATGTCGCGGGGGGCAAACTACGTCGTCGAAGAATCGAATCGCGCGCAAGTCGACCAAAGCGGCTGGTGACCACGCGCTCTCCATATTGATCCTGTTCGAGGCGATGTCGAATGAGTCCATGTCGCGCGGCCGAATGATGTTGCTGCGCTGGTTCATGACGGCAGCGGAATCAGTCATGGAATTCTTCTTCGACAAAGGCCTGCACAAGGTTGAGCTAGCATTTGTGGGCAGCCTCCGACGCAGCATCCGCCGATGCCGAAACTGAAAGAGCCCGCGGGCCCGACTTGCCGCCGTCAGCGACGCAGAACTTCACCATCCCCAGGCCGAGGGCAGAGACGTCGGACGGAGCTTTCCTCCGCAGATTAGCGAGCATCACCGAAGACAGCACGCTCGCCTTCGCGGGGCCACCCATGTCCCAGGAGAAATCATCACCCACGGGCTCAGATCAGCGATCACGGACCCTGGCCTGTCCCTCAGCGCCATGGGCAACTCCTTCAGATTATTGCGGTGGACGCTCAGCTGGTCAAACTCCTCGGCTACGACGGCGGCGCCCCCCTCGTCGATGACGGTGACAACCTTTGTGGCTTTCGAACTGAGGCGGGCCGGGGGATTCTGGATCGCGGGACATGTACTTCCCAGAATTAGGGCGTGCAGCATTCAGCGACCTCGGCAATCAACTGGCGCCCACTCTCGCCAGCGCGCCTGGCTTGGCGCCAACGTCGCACCGATGCGCGCTCTGATTGCGGCGCAGACATGTCCCCGGCCGGACTGCCGAGAGGTCGTGAACATCTGACTCCCCAGGTTCTGCGCCCTGACCACTCTGGCCTCTCGGAAGCAGGGCCCGCGGGGGCTTTCGCCAAATGGCGATTCCCCACGGGGCGGCGAAACCAAAGCGGGGAAACCCCTGCGGCGCCCGTGCTCGCGGGCGAATGGCCGCGCGCCCCCCCCGCCCACGTGCCGAGGCAACGGTTCGAACCCAAGTGAGCATGGGCGGCCAAAACTGGTAGCGCGGAAGCGCGAGGGGGAGGGGGGGGGCAGGCCAACGGGCCAACCGACTCTGTACTGGAAGGAGCCACCATCCCAACGCTCACGCCTCAAATGTCCGAAAGACGCCCCGACAGAATCCGAGACGTTCTGGCGCATGGCCACGGGTGGATCAGGAGGGCCCGCCAATCCACGCTGCCACCGCGCGCGGGGAAGACATGTGCCCCGCAATTACGATAGGAAGTAATGCGGCATTCAACCTTAGAACATCGACGGGCAGCATGCGTCACCACCTCGGTGACCAGGCGGGAAGGCGCATATCTGACACGCGCACGATGCAAGGACCCCCCCATGGAACAGACCAACTGTAAGATGTGAGTTTCTGGTCGGAAGAGGCGGCCATCAGACACATGCGAAACTTGAATAAACTCATAGAGCCTGCATCGTCATGCGTGCGCGCTAGACCTACACATTGTATGCGTATGTGTATATATAATATGTACGTATATATATATATATATATATATATATATATATATATATATATATATGCGTGTGTGTATACATACGCATTGAAAGCGTGGGTTGATAATTCCAAAACACGGCGGGGAAAGCCCAATGTGCAATTTAGGTTCTGGTCGCCAGAGGCGGTCGTCCAAATGTGGATCATGTAAATGAAACGTCCTGTATGCGTGCGATGACGCGCGCGCGGTCGCGCGTGGTCAAGATGTTGCAATGGTTTTCATTAGCGGTGCGCGCTTTAAGATCCAAAACCCAACGGGGGAAAACCCTTGATAAATTGAAATTTCTGGTCGCGGGAGGCGGCCATCTCAATGCGGTTTATATGAAAACGCATACAACCTGCAAGTTTACGATGGCGCGCGCGTTTACCATGTTGTGCTGATTTCTAATGCCAGTGCGCGATGCTAAATCCAAAACCCAACGGGGCAACCCAATGTAGAAATTTAGTTGTCTGGTCGCAAGGGGCGGCCACCTCAAGGTGGGTCACATGGGGGCGCATGCAACCTGCGTGTGCACGATGGCGCGCGCGCGCAGCTCAAGCTGCACCGATTTCTATTATCAGAGCGCGGTGTCAGAAACAAAACCCAATGGGGGAAACCCCATGTGAGATTTTAGTTGCTGGTCGCCAGAGGCGGCCATCCCAACGTGGGCTATGCGAAAATGCATGCCGCCTGCATGTGTGCGATGGCGCGCGCGGACAATGTCCTTTTGCTGTACATTAGCAGTGCGCGATGTTAGATCCGAAACCCAATGGGGAAAACCACGGGTACATTTTAGTTTCTGGTCGCAAGAGGCGGCCATCTCAATGTGGGTTATTAAAAGGTACAGCCAGCAGGTTACGATGACGCGCGCGCTGAAAATGGTGTACTGAGTTCTAACAGCAGCGCGCGATGTTATATCCAAAACCAAACTTTCTTTTTTATATAAAAAATACAAAACGCGCAATGTAAACATTTAAGTTCTGGTCGCAAGAGGCGGCCACCGCAATGTGGGTTATACGAAAACGCATACAATCTGCATGTGTACGATGGCGCGCGCGCGACACCGTGCATATGCATTCTCATCTGATCTACATTGAGACGAGCTTGCATTTTGAATGTTTGGATTGTTCTTTTCGCGATGCTAATGAATAGTGGGAAGGCGTGCAACATAGACACCGCGCAACTGCGCGTGCGCGCCATCGTACATATGCGCGGTGTATGCGTTTTTCATATTACCCACAATGAGGTGGCCGCCTCGTCCGATCAGAAACTCTGGTGTTGCATCGGGTGATCCGATTGGGTTTCCCAGTTCACATCGCGCGCTGACAATGTAAGTGCACGCAGCGTCCGGAACGCGCGAGCGGGCGCGGTCGCCATCGTGCAACGCACGTTGCCTGAGTTTCCACCATAATCCACAGTGATATGTCAGAATCTTGCGAGCAGAAGCGAACTCTGTACATTGGGATTCCACCGTTGTGTTTCTTGATAGAACATCGCCCCGTGTTTGCATGCAACCATTGCGCTTCCAACATCCAACACGCGCGAGCGCACGCAAACGCACGAGCGAAGATGAACAGTCAGCTTGCGACGAGGATCTGCTTGCAATGTATATTCGCATGGCTGCCTCATGCGGCCGAGTCTCGACTTATACATTGGATGTTCACCTTTGGGTCTGGGAACTCACGTCGCACCATGCGCATGGGAAACCAGAAGATGCTGACCGCGCGCGTACACGCGCCTACGGGCGCGCGTGTCAAGATGCATGACGTATGCAATTTTACCCCACGCACATTGGCATGGCCGCCTCTTGCGACCAGAACGTTTAATGGGTGCGACGTTACGTCTTGCTGATATATTGCAATGCTTGTTTCCCAGCACGATGCTTTGATGCGATTCCCGCGCCGGGCTGCAAGCGCGATGCGCGGTGTTCTTGCACCTTGGTATTTCAGAAATGACCTGGATGCCAGCACGGCGCGTTGCATGCGGACGACGTAGCATTGAAAGCTGCGCGGCTGCCCCTCAGCGCACAGCTTGATTCATGCACTTGAGCGCATGTGACCCAACAGTGCAATCGCGCGCTGGCGATTGCCCGCGAGGTTGCGCATGCGCAAGAATCGCGATATCCATGGCATCAGCAGATCAAGCGCAACCTGAATATTCAAGCCCGTTCAGGCTTAAGGCCGCATACAGGGTGCACCGAAGGTCATTCAAAGTTTGTTGTAGGTTGTTCAGGGCTTATTCAGCTTATTCCGGGCATCTTCAAGTTAGTTCAGGGTTTATTCAGGTTGTCCAGGGTTTACTCAAGTTTGTTCAAGGTCACCCAGATCCATCCCTGAATATTCAGGTCCGTTCAGGTCGTCCAGGTTTGTTCAGCTTTGTCCAATGTGAGTCAGGTTTCTTGAGCGCCAGGAAGCGCGCGTTCGCCTCGGAATTAACGCGCGCAACGCAACGGATGTGGCAGGTTCGTCCAGATGAGACGTGCGAGCCCAAGGGGCGCGCGCTGATGGCCGCCGCGACGCGTTGCCGCGCGGCGCGCGCCAATCGGGCCACAGCCGCGGCGCCCTTGCCAACAGGCGCGCTCACCGCGCGACCCCCGCCCCCCCCCCCCCCCCCACCCACCCCGCCCAACCCCCGCGCCCGGGCACCGCGCACGCGCGCGCTACCGCCACCACCCCACCTCATCCCCCACTCCCCGCCCATCACGACCACGCGCTCGCCCGCGCGCACCCGAAGCGAAAATTCAGACAACCAAGAGAGCCCCACGGCCGCAAACTCCGACAGCACAAGCAAAACACCGTCCAGGACATTCTTATATATATATAATAGAAAAACAAATGCAGGCATGACAAACAACGGCGCACGTGGATTTAGCACCTGCCACAGAGGACTCCCCCCGAACGATGGCCCACCACTGAAATTGCCCAAAGCGCCGTCGCCCAGGCGCAGTCCCCCCCCCCAGCGCGCCGCCCCGCCCACGGCGACCCCATGGGGCGCGGGCGCTGCGTTGTCTGCCGAGGGAATGACCCCAACGGTCGCTCACCGGGCGCCAACCAGCCGACTACCATTATTGGAACAATGTTTACTGATGGTGCATTCTAGCAAAACGCAAGCATAGCATCTGAAATCAAAGTCAATTGCGTGGAACGGCTGGTAATGAGATGGCGCACGCAGTACATGATAGATACCGGCTGGGAGGCATAAGGGGGAGGTCGGGTGCGTGATTTCGAACAAAGCTTGCCGAGGGCCCACTGCGAGCATCCTGGAAAGGGGCCCGCAAATCATTCGAGGACGCCGCGCAAGCACTCCGGGGCCCAAGACAAAAAGGAGGAACATCGAGGAGCCCACGTAGCCGCTGGCAACAAAGCGCTGATAAGACCCCCCTTGGATCTGCAGAAACCTTCGGGGGCCCGCGCGGGCGCGAACGGCGCGCGGGGCCCGTGGAAACCACCGAGCCCCACTCGAGGCCATGAAAGCCCACGATACTACATTATTGCGATAGGGCCCCTCGAGAGATATTCACGCATACCCCCCTGGAGATCAACTATAGGATAGCGCGCGCGGGGGGCCTTCCACCCTGGGCGCTCACGACCTCCCCCCATCCAGAAGCCACGCGGCGCGCCGCCCGGGTTGCCGCGGGCCCGTCGGGGCCCGCAGGATTCCAAAATACCGGGCCCAGCAGGAGCGCCACGAGGCAGAACGCCACACATCTCAAAAGGAAAAAGGGGGGGGGCACGCGCCAGCGCGCGAGTCCAGCAGCGCCGGCACGGCGGCCTTGCACGCGTACGGGTTCACGATCTCTCGCGCTCTGTCTATGCCGCCCGCTTGTTTTATGTTTCGTGTGTGTATTTTTGGAAATATATTTTGTGGGTTTGCCTTTCTCTCTCTCTCTCTCTCCATTTCTCTCTCGCGATCCCTCTCTCTCTCTCTCTCTATCTCTCTCCCTCTCTCCCTCTCCCTTTCTCTCCTCCTCCCTCTCTCTCTCTCTATATCTCTTTCTCTCTCTCTCTCTCTCTCTCTTTCTCGCTCTCTCTCTCTCTCTGTCTCTGTCTCTGTCTCTGTTTCTCTCTCTCTCTCTCTTTCTCTCTCTCTCTCTCTCTCTCTCTCTCTCTCTCTCTCTCTCTCTCTCTTTCTTTACATAGCGAGCCTCTACGGGATTGCTGGAGGAGACAGCACAGCTCTTTTTCGGCTCGCTGACTGCGCCGCCGCTAGGGTCGGCTCAGCCCCCTACTTCATCTGCATGGACGCCAATACGAACATCGACGACAATCCACACCTTCTGCACATGTTGCAGCACGGATGGTTCAACGTCGCTGAGGGCACACCAGACCACACCATGCACACATACGGCAATATCCCTGACTGGGACCGCGTCACCAAGTGCCCCCGCACTTCGCGCATCGATTATATCATTGCCAACCAAGCGGCGCGATCCCTTGTCACCGACTTCTGCTACCTTCGCGACTTGCCAGCGAAGTCTCATGTTGGCCTGCAGGTCACGCTTGACCTCAGTCGCCTCGACCATACGGCCCGACGTCTTCTTGCCCCCACGCCCTACCCTCCCGACGATGGAGCTCATGAGGGTCACGAGCTGCAGGCACTAGGGACCCTCATCGCTGGGCGATATCAGGACCGCATGGAACAGGCCGACACACGCGACGACGTGGAGCGCATGTTCGCCCTGGCTAACGAGGCCAGTCATGAGTACCATCTCACCCGTCTGCGCGACCTGCCACCTCCACCGCCCGACCACCCAAAAAAGAAGCCCCCCACCATGCACGGGCTCACGCCCACGTTCGAAGAGCGACCAGTTGTCCCCCGCGCCTTCCCCACCTACGGAGCTTCCACGATACACATGAACCGACTGCGCAAGCTCCATCGGCAACTCTGTGAGCTCGTTTCATCGGACAGCACCATCATTTAGATTGCCGTGCCATCCCGCCGTACCTCGCGCAGCGCATCGACTGCACGTGGACCGCGGCCCGCCTCCTATGCCACAAGCTGCGCCCCACGGTTCTCCTAGACTTCCCCGAGGCCTGGACCCCCGACGAGCCAGCACCTCACGGAGAGCACCTTGACGTTTTGATCCAACACCTCGACTTGGAGCTGGCGCGACGTGCGAACCGTGCCAAAGCTGAACGCATCAAGATATGGGCTGAGGGCGTCCGCGAGCCAAGCGGGCGAAAGGCGGCCATATACGCACGGGCTGCTGACAGCTCGCCCACGGCGTATCTCCGCACGCCTACCACACCTGACGATACGCAACTCCACTGCGACACCAACGCCTTTAAACCTGACGAAGCTAGCACGGACGACAGCGACGCTGACACCGAAGCTGGCGGCTTCAGCCCCAGCGACGGTAGTTCGCCCGACACGGACAGCGACGAAGACCACACTCGTGAACCACCACCTGCGCAAGTCCCCGACATCCTCCCTGCCAACGCCATTGTTGCTAACACCAAGGACATGCTTAAGCTCATGGTCGACACCTGGGAGCCCATCTTGGGCAGGTACCGTGCACGTGCGGGACATGACGCCGAAGCCATGCCGACGTGGGCTGACTTCTACGACGAGTACCGACAAGAGCTGCCTACGCCATCACCAGCTACCCCTTTCCACCTCACCGACGACCAACTCATCCACTTCATTCGCACCCGTTCACCGCGCCGCGCGGGGGGACTGGACGGCTGGACTACTAAGGAGGCTAAGGAGTTACCCGACGACATTCTTCGCCTCTTCGCCAGCGTCCTACGCGCTATGCAACGCACTGGCACCATCCCAGAACCCCTCCTCCACGTGCCAAACCCGTGCCTCCGAAAAGGCCGAGGCGAACTCCCAACGGACCAACGACTTCTCTCGGTGCTTTCCGTTTGGATGTATGCGTGGGAAGCGCCAGCTTACCGCAGCCTCACGGACTGGCGGAAAGGATGGACCCACGCCACGAGTTTTGGCGCTGTCCCCAAAGCTACCATTGGGGACGTCAGCACCTCTCTTGCCCTGCGCATCGAACACGCCAGGGCCTTACTCCTTCCCTTAGCTGGAGCTGCCCTGGACCGACAGAAGTGTTTCGACTACCTCATCACGGACATCTGCCTTAACCTTGCGCTTCACGCGGGGTGTCCCCAAGACATCGTTACTGTCCGCAGAAACTTCTACAGTCGCCACAAACGCTACATCCGCATGAACGGCGCGTACTCTAAGGAACTGGCCAGGACAAACGGTCACCTCCAGGGAAGCTCTTGGTCCCTGGACGACATTAAGCTGCTCATGTGTGTGTGGACCAAGAGACAGCATCGATACGTTCCGCGATCACTCAGCACTACCTTTGTTGACGACAGCAACTCCACTACCCACACCGCGCCTGAGTTGCAGAAATCTCTTGATGAAACCGCCAAGTTTGATCGATTTTCTGGTCAACGCATTCACCCTGGCAAAGTGGCGGGGTGGGCGCTCACCGACGAGCTTCACACCGCCGTTACCCAGCTCACTCTGGCGGAACGGCCCTTACGCGTGGTCGACTCCTTCAAGCTCGTCGGGAGTTACATCAACGCCGAGGCAGCGCCGGCTCCAGCCGCGCTTAACCTCACGGCCACCGCTGACGCCCGTGTTCGCAGGGCGACTAGTCGCCTGCCGCGCATTGGCAAGCTCCCATCACCGATGCTTATTAAGGCGCGGCACGCCCGTTCCCTTGCTGCCAGCGTCTGTACCACGGGCACCGACATTCAAGCCCCATCAGGCCCCGTCAAAACTGCCTACAACCATGCCCTTAAGGCGGCTATCCGCCCCAAGGGAAACAGGTGGGTCGAGTTTTGGACTCTCATGGCCGTGTGCGTCCCAGGACACGCCCTGGAGATTGACGCCATTATGCAGCGTGAAGTCTTCCTGTGTCTGCGGCGACAGGTAAACCGCGACGCTACTCTCTGCGGTCTCGTCAGGGATCTCCAACACCATGTCCAGACCCTTTTCGGGGGAGGACCTGTCGGACGACTTGTCCAGACGCTTCAGCAGCTCCGTTGGACCTGGCCCACATTTGGCATCATGTACGACGACTGGGGCTGTCAGATCAGTTGGCTGAACTTACCCCAAAACGCCTTCCTTCACATGCTGCGAGCCTCACAACGCAGAGCCTTTCTGAGAAAAATCAAGCCACGGCGTCATGACCTTGGACACCTGGCCTCTGTCAGACAGGGCCTCGACCTCTTCGCCAGCACGTGGCTCGCCCGAACGAAAGGAGCAGCCAAATGCAACGCATGGCAGCTGGCGCTCCTCCTAAACTACCTGTCGGGCGGGGACCACACCCAACAGCGACGATCCCGATCAAACACGTCCGCTGACCCCAGCCCCATCTGCCGATACTGCGACGAGGAAGAGGAAACTCAGGAGCACACTGTTCGCGACTGCAAGTGCTGGGCCCGAGAAAGAGTCCCTCTCACCACCCTCATCAGTGACGAGCAGTGGGCCCGTCTTCCGCCGCACACAAGACACTGCGGGCTCTTCGATGAAGACCCAGCCCTCCTCGACCTGCAGGCCGACCTCGCGAGGGACCCGCTACCTCAGCCCATACCGCGGCCCCCACCTGAGGGAGATCCTGCGGCTTCAGCCCAGGACTCCTACACCACCTACCTTGACCACGACACTGGTTGGACATGGGTCTACGCTGCCACGGACGGTGCATGCACCAACCAAGCCATCCCATTGCTTGCACGAGCGGGCTACGGCGTCTACTACGGCATCGACCACCGCATGAACTACAGTGCACGCGTTCACGGCATTACGCAGAACGCACAGCTTGCGGAGACCCTCGCCATTGTCCACCTCACGGCATGTGCTGAACGGCCCGTACACGTTTTCGTGGACAACCAGGCGGTGGTTGATGGTTTCCAAAGGATCATCGACGGACACTCACCACCGCAGGGCACGCACGTGGAGCTCTGGGAAAAGATCCACCGATGCGTCATGGCCAAGCCCAACATGTTCCGCGTCGAGAAAGTCGCTAGCCACCAGGGCGACATGGGCATCGACCTCGGGCTCATCGGGCCCATCGCGGAGGAGTTCAATCGTCAGGCTGACGCCCTCGCCACAACGGCGGCACGTACTCATAACCTTCCAGACGACATTGTCGAAGCTGCCAAATCACGACATCGCCAAGCGACCGTGCTTCATGGAGTCGCTGTCGCCATCTACGAGCGTAGACACCGTACACTCCCCCTCCCACACCGCAGGGCTGGGTTCACAGCTGCGGAACTCAACAAAATGGAACCAAATCCCCTGCTGTCTGACCAGGCACCACCCGCGGCTGGACCAGACATCCCACAGAACCCGGACGAGCTCTGGGCCGAGGCCCAACGGGCGATATTCGACGAACAGGAGGACGACCCGTTCGGCTTTGGTGGGGGCCTGGACTTCCTGGGCGACGGGCCAGCCAGCGCCAACCCTGCCCCGTCGGGCACCCGCACGGCGCCCCCGACTCCGCCATTGAGAGCGGCAGCGCACCCACATGACAACGCCGCTCATTTTCAAGACGCTGACGAACAGGAGGATGACCTGTTCAGCTTCGGTGGGGGATCGGACGCTTTGGACGACGGACCAGCCAGCGAAAACCCCGCCCCGTCGGGCAACCTCTCGATCCCTACTGCGACTCCGTCCCCGAGAGCGACATCGCCCACATACGATGATATCGGCCACCGCCAAGACGCCGACCATGACCTGGGTGACCCCCGCGGACTGAGTGGCATGGAGGACGCACCGCCGATACCACACGCTGCCGACCATGCCGCCCTACCGAGACGCCAACCTTCTACGCGACCGACCTCAGAGCCCTTGCACGGCATCATGACTGGTCCCACCGCGCAAACCACTCCGCCCCCCCACCGCCGGCAGCCCGCGGGGGCGGCTTCAGCCCCCCCGCAGGGTACTAAACCAGACAGGCCCTCGTGCCCCATCCACGCTTCCATCGTTGCTGAGCGAGAGGAAGCGGCTCTCCCGACCTCTCGGGGCGTGGCCCTAGCGGCTCCAGCCCTGGGGTCGCGTGGGCCCCTCCAGTCACCCTTCAAGGGTGACGGACGACAGCGTACAGGGTGCCGCACTACGCTAGTCCACCATTTGGACAGGCGTACCGAGGACCTCGCCTCTGTCTCGAGGCCCTCGGCTGCTGGCACTGAGCAGCCACCCCTCACCGACCGCGAAACCGAGCTGTCACAGGCTATGGCTGCTCTCCAGCAGAGGTGCTTAGCTCTCGCCGCGGACCTCGCCGCCGCCCAAGCTCGTCAAGGCCCTCTACTCCAGCGCCTCCACAGCGCTGGGCGAGCCTTTGCCGAGCTGCTCACGGCCTCGCCCGATGGTGCCGTGCCGTCACTCACCATCCAAGCTATGCTGTCATCGTTCCGCGGCGCTCCACCTGGTGCCCCGCGCTAATCTCCTCCTTTCTGCCTGCCCGTGTGTACGCGTGGCTCCGCGTCCACGGCGTCAGGGCGTGGGGGCGGGGGGTGCCCCGTCACTGCGCGCCGCTTTGCGGCCAAGCGCCCAACTGGCGGTCTGCCAAGCCGCCTAGCCACGTGTCAGCACGTCGCCTTTCTTGTTGGGGCCTATTTCCTCACGCGGTCTGACAGGTGAGATCATCATCGTCTGTCCGCCGTCTGTAGCGTCTGTCGCACTGCGCCGGGGGAGGGGGTTTTTGTTGCCCGCCCTCGTATCTAAAGGCTGCACCGCCGCAAATAGTGTATGCGAGTTGTCGCACCGCAGTGCGCCTCGCGGACGGACCCTGGTCCGCCTACTTGTCCGATCTCTCTCTCTCTCTTTCTCTCTCTCTCTTTCTTTCTTTTTCTCCCTCTCTCTCTCTCTATTTCACTCCCTCTCTCTCTCTCTCTCTCTATTTTTTCTCCCTTTTTGTTCCTCACTCTCTCTGCCTCCCCTCTTTCTACTGTTTTGTTTCTCTCTCTCTCTCTCTCTCTCTCCTCTCCTCTCCTCTCCTCCTCTCTCTCTCTCTCTCTCTCTCTCTCTCTCTCTCTTTCTCTCCTCTCCTCTCCTCTCCTCTCCTCTCCTCTCCTCTCCTCCCCTCTCTCTATATATATATGTCACTCTCTCTCTCACTCTCCCCTCTCTCTCTCTCTCTGTCTCTCTCTCTCTCTCTCTCTCTCTCTCTCTCTCTCTCTCTCTCTCTCTCTCCCTGTCTCGGCTCGAGAGTGCCCAGCACTCAGACCGCAGCCGCGACGCGAAGCGCCCCGCCTCGGAGTCAGACTCCCAGGCCTCGCGAGACCGGAGGGGTCCCAGCAGGACCCTACTGATTCGCGTCACCTCTCCCCACCAGAGCGCCCGCAGCAATGGCCCCCAGTAAGCCGGAGCGCCGTCGCTCTTCTAAGCAGCCTCCGAGCTCACGTCCTGCTGCTGAAGGGTCTCTCCTCCAACGCAAGCAGGACTGCACCGCAGCTTTCAAGCAAGCGGGGTCTGACCGCCCCGCGGCCGCATACAACGGGCTTGCCGAGCTGAACGCGGACGAGCTACAGGCCACGTACGACATGCACAAGACCAACACAAAGAAGCTCGGCAGTGCCTTGATCCGCATGTGTGCCGCCAACCAGATCAGCTACACGCTGGATCACCACCAGCGCAGCAAGCCTAAGCGCATTGGTGGTGACACATCACACCCACCAGCTGCGTCCGCACGTCTTCAGGCTGCGGACGCCCAATTCATTGCCTTGGACCCGGCCTTTTGGAAGGTCCCAGTCCTCGCCGAACCCACATCACTTGACGACGGCAAGACGTACAAGCCCGGTATCAGCCTCCACGACTACGAGAGCGGTGAACGGCTGCTGCAACACCACCTCGAGCAGGGTAAGCGTACCACGGGTCAGCTTGCGATTGCTGTCATGGGCCCAAAAAACGATAACTACGTCGGTACCGAGCTCGCCGTCCCCGTGCTGAAGCGTCACCCCAAGGCGCCCAAAGTGGTCCACACGCACGTCCCCGTGACCGTGTACCAGCTGGGCACCAAGGAAGTCGCCTGCACGGAAAAAGTAGCCGTCGCCACCATCGACCCTGCCGACCACGTATGCTGGATTCGGGCGACCATACATGAAACCGAGGCCATCGCCGCAGTCCCCTCCATGCATCAGGCCTTCGAGGACCAGTTCTCGGGAGGTGCCCCCGTGAACGGTGGTCCACGCGCCAAGGGTCCTTTCCGAAGGGACTCCGCTCCACAGGACAAGGCGCGCCAAAACCAAAAGCACAGGGAGTCCAAGAAAGACGCTCGCCGCCAGGAGCTCGATAGTCAGCTCCAGGACACCTTCAAGGCCCTCTTCCACGGCAACTTTAAAGCCGTCACCATCCTCGAACCCTGCAAAAGCCTAGGCAGGTATGGATCGGGCGTCGGAAAGAGGTCCCTGGCTGCCACCTTCGGCGTCAGTCTTCAAGCGGTTGACAAGGTCTTGGCGGGTTCAGGGCAACTCGGCGCCACCTACGACCTCAGCAACGTAGGTGCAGACGAGCCCACTGCAGACAAGTACCAGACCGTGTGGTTCCCTGAGGACCAGCCCATCACGATGGCAGATGCGTTCCAGAAGTCGGTGGATTTCAAGGCCCTAGGAGTCGTCAGGCACGGCAAGTCAGGCTTATTGGGGATCCGTGTTGCACGAGGGTCAGACGCCGCCAAGGCTGCTGCCGTCAGCATCCGTGGCTGCGAAGCCACCCTCGCCAAGACGCGCTACCGCATCACTGGCATTGCGGCACGCCACGCCACGCTGACCCAGCTCGCCAAGACTCTCACGGGCCCGTCCGTTAAATGGGACTGTGAGGTCTACCACACCGCCTGGGACCCAGCCACTTCGGCTCAGTTTGCCTTAGTGCGCGCCCATCGTCCCCCACTCACATATACGGTACAGGTCGCAGGGTGCCCCATCCCGTGGAGCATCACCGAGGCCCCGTTGGCTGAGGTGGTGCCGAAGAGGGACAACGTTACCATTGTCACCCCTACCACTATCACAGAGCCTGTGACGCCGCCAGCCCGTGGTGGCGGCTTCAGCCCCGCCACTGGCACACTCCTCACCAAAGCGGCCCAGAGCCCTTACCTCCACGACCTCATGACTGCCACGCCCAAAGGCAAGGGCGTCGCACCGCTCCTGATCCCCAAGGAGGAGCCTTTAGCCAAGCGCCACCGATCCTCCAGTGGGAAACGCGACGCCACGCCGCACGCAAGATCACACGGCGCCCCAGGCCGCAGCTCCTCTGCACCCCCGCACGGCACGGATGGAGCTGCCGAGCAGACGGCCGTCCAAGGATCAGGTGGTCATGACCCGCAGCTTGGCACGGTGGCGGCTGAAGGTGGGGGCCACACCGAAGGGGACGCTGCCACAGCCGCCGAGGTACCAGGCGACGCTGACGACGTCGAGATCCTCTCATCAGGTGATGAATACAGCGTGGCATCTCACGAACTCAACACCTTCGGCGAACGCTTCGCAACGGCCCCTAAACTGCCAGATGCCGCCACGACCCGCATCCAACACATGGAACAACAGCACGAGCTGCTTGCCAACACGGTGGATAACATGCAGGTTCAGCTTGCGGGCGTTCTCTCATCCCAGGCCACACTCACGGAGCACGTTTCAGGTTTGGAACGAGGGCTTGCCACCGTCGTCACCCAGCAACAGACGGCAACCACCGAAGCTGCTGCACTGCGTGGCGACATCCAGGCCCTCCTCGGGCACCTCACGGGGGGCACCATCCACCTGCCACAGGTGGCCACTCTCGAAACAAAAAAGGAGGAAGCTGCATCAGTTGCCGATCCCGTGGCTGTCTGCGGGTGGATTGACCAGCCAGGCCAGGTCACCCCAGGGACGGGGCCCCCAGGGGCTGACAAAGGCAAAGACAAGGGTCGGGTCACTCAGGAACCCTATTGAAGGTGCCTCAGAGAGCCTGCCTCAGCCCTCCGAGGAAGCGCCTTCAGAGGCATCTCTTCTCTCTTCGCGTCGTATCTCTTTCTTGTCATATCATGTCAGTTTTGGCAGCAGCACGTGCAAGCTATCTGGTGTAGGGACACCCGTCATCTTGCAGGGGGCGTGATTGTTGCAATGTACATGAGCATGCAGGGGTATCTGAGGATGCGTGCTGACATGCAGCTTTTGGCTCATCGCTCGCGCCGCCCGCCAGGCCTCGCCATCATGTGGCGCCTTGCCTGCAGCCTGGCCCTCCCCTCGCTCGCTGGAGCACACCCGTCTTCAGGCGGTGCGCCCCAGCATGGAGGTGAGGTTTTCCTGCGACACGCTGAACGTGGGACTCTTTTCTACCTTTACGATGACAGCATCTACAAGTACGATCACTGCACCATTTTGGACCCGATCGTGAACAGCACCGTAGCCGCGGGTCCGTGCGGCAACGGACCGCTGGGCGCCATCGTGAGCGCATGCACGCCCTCGTCAACTACGACACATGCATCGAAATCCACCCCCAGCGTGGCCTCGACTGCGGTGCAGCAGATCCTTGACGGGGACGTTGATATAGGCCAGGCACGCAGTGGCGGCTTCAGCCCCGCTGTCGTGCCCCGCTATTGCCCCACGGGTCTCACCACCCCCCTGTGCGCTAGGGGCGAACCCGAGGAGGACCCTGCTTTCTGGCACCTGATGATGATCCGTGCCCGGCTCATACCGTGTGCTGCGGCGTGGGCACCAGGTGAGGACCACCAGGACGTGTTCTGGGCATGGCTCGAGGACTGCGTCCCGTACATCCTGGCGACGCTTCATCTGCCACAGTACGATCACCTCTTCCAGGAGGACTCTGAGGACACAACCGACGCCCTGCGCCAGCTCACCGCGCTCGACATGTGCGAGGACATCTGGTATAGAGCGGGCCTCGACAGACAGCGCACAAACCGCAACCTCACTCTTATCCAAGGCAGCCGCGAGTATTCCACCCGTTACTTTGGCCTCCTTCTGGAATACCAGGGTGCTCGTGCCCAGCTTGTCGGCCCTGAAGCTTTCACGGCACCTTTGCCGCCATACCTCTCACGGGCCCACGCCTTACTACCAAGAGGCCTTCCCCCACCCGACCAAGACGCCCTGGCGTACCTCGCCGATGCGATCCTGCACCACCCGACAGACATGCAGCCGCTTGTGGAGGCAGAGCTCGCCGCGACACCGATGGAACCGCTTAACCCACCACCGCCAGCTGGCCTCGCCCAGCAAGCCACGGGTGATCAGGCCGCAGACGACCCCGTACCATGGCTGCCTCAGCACATCGCGGCCAGCGACATCAGCGACACACCCCTGGACTCATTCCACGCGTCGGACGATATCAGCAACATATCCCTGGGCTCGGTCCACGTGGACGATAGCCAGGACGACATGGAAACCCAGGATCGCGATGGCACAACACCACCAGGCGACACGGCCCAGCGTGACCGCGACAGTGAACCCCACTTAGGGCACACCTCGTCGCACAGCAGTCCGCCCAACAACTCGGCTCAGGCCGAACCCTGCGCACAGCTCAACGACGCTGAAGGCGTCACTGCCGCCGACGCGACAAGCCATACCACTGCATCGCCAGCTCATGCCAGTCCGTGCAGTGGCGGCTTCAGCCCCGCTGCAGCACTGGCTGGACCTGGACATCCCCAGACCGCAGGTGGCAGCACCACGCCCTACACCTCTGTATACCGTGTCAACGTGACTGACTCCAACCCCAGTGTCATTGACCACTGGCAGGCCGACATCGACAACGACCCCATCGATGATGAGTACCCAGATGCCAGCGGTTCCCACGAGCCCCAGCACAGCGCAGCGGCATCACGACATTGTGGCTGCCTCATCTGCCTCTTTGTGGCCACGTACGCCATCGTGATAGCAATGCCGTACAAGGACCAGATCGATGGGTACTTGCCGACACCGAGCCGAGACCCCAGCTACCGACAACGACGACGACGCAAAGCGACGGCACCAGGCCCATCTGTGCCCACCACATCCCGACGCACAACGACATACAACGTCACGTCCGCATTGTGGGCCACTCTCAAATGGACCAGCGTCAAACTCAGAGATAGCGTCTCGGGCGGAGCCAGCGCAGTCGGGGTCGGCCTCGGGGGTGTCCTGAAATGGGCCAGCGGCAAGCTCGGGGCTATTGCCACGGGTGGAGTCGTGTGTGGTCTTCTACTCGTCAGTGCCAAACTTCTTGCTCAAGGAGCCGTCGGACACGTAGGAGCCCGCATCTGTGCGCGGGCCCTGGACTCATCCACAGCCCAGTGGTGCCTCCGCTGTTGCCAACCGAGCAGGAGGCCGCGTGATGAGGCCACATACACAATGCCGTGCACGCTCGCCGACGAACACGACGACCAGCACGTGCACTCACTCCGACATCCGCTGCTGCAGGAACACTACGCCGCAGCAGTTGCCGCCGCAGTCGCCGATGTCACTACCGCCACCACCGCCGCCATCGTCGAAGTCACTGCCGCCGTATCGCGAGCCTCGTCTGTCACACCAAGATCGACCAGCCCGTCTCCGCGAGACGGCTCCAAAAGCGGCGCGGCATACGGTAACCTACCGACTAACGAGGATGCCACAGCACACGGCAGCGACACCGAGGCAAGGGAAACACGTGAGTGCACCCACGATAGCCCGTGGTCCATCTTCCGACATGCTGATGCTCGTGGTTCCTCTCCCGACGCGGACACCCAACCACCACGACGGCGAGCACGTTATGCATCACCCGACAGGCCCCGGGCGCCTTCAGGCCCTGGTATGCCTTACACAGCCCTCAAGCCACCGACACGCAACTTACGCAACACTATCCAGCGCGACACAGCGGTCCCCGTGCCGCCGAAGAGCACACTTAACGCCCTGTATCAAAACGGCTTTGCGCTTGGTAACAGTGGCGTGTCTACAGAGGACATCAAAGACGCTCTGCGACTCCACGACCATCCTCGATTTACCCATGATCCAACACTCCAAGCGCTGGGGCCGTGGACGGACATCATGCAGAGGCCCCCGAACCGCCTCACTTGGGTGCTGGAAGACTCGGGCGGGAACTCAGGCGAGACAATCTTCCCATACCTCACGTGGGACCTCCGCCAACCCACCACCGACGCGCCCACTGTCTTCTGGCATGGGACCCGCGGCGACCTGGCGGCCCGTCTTGCTGCCAGCGGAGGGCACCTCTTGCCAGGTCCCCGCCGTGAAGCGAAGGGCCGAACTGGCACCAACGTTGGCCGCACGTACGTGAGCGTGCACCCTTCGCTGGCCGCGTGGTACGCAATGCCGCCTCACCCGCCCTACAGTCTCGAAGACGACACCCTCGCGTGGGGACCCATCGCACTCTGGATGTGCGAGGCCACCCAACCACCGCGCGGGGAAAACAGGCACAACTTCGTGAAAGGGGAGGTCCACGGAGCGCGTCTCATTTACCCTCGGGCCCTGAGCCTCCTCATCCGCATGGACTGGTGCGCCCCCACAGAATCTGCTTCCAGGTGCCGTGCCCTACCACACGCCTATGGCATGGGCGACTGCGCGCACGCCCTTCACATCGCTGGCTACGATCATCCAGATCTCCGTGAGGCGGCTGAAGCTCACGACCAGGAAGCTAGCACCAGGCGCAGACCAGCCATCGCGGCAGCGTGGCCACCGCCGCAGGCACTATACTCGCCAGAGGCAGCGCGAGTATGGGCCAAACAGCACTACGACACTGAAGCAGCCACCAGGGACGACCCTAACCAGCCCCGCCCACGCGTCTCGCTTCACATGCTCCAGCTGGACCCGAAACCACTCATCGACCTGGTGTACACTGGCTTGCAAGCTGTCCCCGTGCGGGGGCATCCTGACGCACGCGGGTCGCGCCCCAGCGGCTCCAGCCCTGGGGCCGCGTCTGGCCCACCACGCACTTACAAGTCAGGCACAGCCCTGGCGCACAGTCCAGACCGCTCATCGACGTCATCAGGAGCCGACGAACGCCGTACGCCTTCCCTCATCAGCGCGGCCGCCGCCCTCGCCCGAGGCCGTGCCCGCCCACGGCGATCTGCCTCTCGCTCGTCACGACAGAGTGGCGGAAATTCCACCTCAGACAACAGTGGCATCGAGACGTGGGAGCACATTGAGACGGAAGAGGAGCCGACTGCCTACCACGTCCTCGCCTACCACGTCCGTGATGTGCGGACCCGTGTCAATGCCCCTGGCATCGAGGTCTGGCTTGACCCTGGTGATCACCACGACGGCGCCTACTTACCGTGGGGGACGACAGTCATGGGCCACCGCGTTATAGACCCTGCGGTGGCGGGGCGGGACGGCTGGGTCATCCTCCACCACGACCACGGCGACACCACTACTAAGCTCTGGGCACCGACCCAAGTCCACGTCAAAGCGGACGACACCTGGCGCACCGTCATGGTACCAGCGGACATGGGGCCCCAGTGGATCAGGTGCCACGCCGAGGACGCTCGCCTCCCCGCCGAGGTTGTCCGCACTACAGGCCAATCCTGGTTTGCTGACGTCTGGCCCTTGTGGGATCGCCCGCGACCCCACCCAGACGACCCAGGCACAAACGAGCATGCGCTCCCGCCTCTACCAGGACGCTGGTCTTGCCTACAGTGTCGATTCCAATGCTGTCAGTACTGTGCGGCTCGCCGCAACACGCAGCTCGGCACCTCGGGCCAACCGACGTGCCCAGACTGCGCCCGCAGCGGACTGCGTACACTTATGGACTGGTCCACGGACTACTCTTGCAACAGTTGGACGTGTGCATACAGCACCAACAACAGGGACTCCGACACATGCTGCCTGTCCAGCAGGTGCCCCCATCCCCCCAGTCCACACAGCCTGCTCGACGTCCGTGCCACAGGGATGCCGCCGCACATCCTTGCCCGCCAATTCGGCAACGCGCCAGCCCTCCACGACCTTAAGGAACCCCCCCGAGCGCCTTCAGGCCCCGGGGGGGAACCTCCACAACCAGGGCAAGCAGGTTACCAGGGTCAATGGTACTTCCCACCGCAGCCGCGGCGCGTCCCCAGGCAGGGACTGCCTGACGGCACAAGGCGGCCACCTGGGTTCACAGGAACGGGGATGCCCGAAGAACCTTTCCCCGACCAACCTCTTTGGAGGGAAGGCTACGTGCTCTTCGGCCCCCACCAGGCCCTCAAGGAGGAATTCACCTTCAACAAGACGGTCCGCCGACCCTACTCCCTAGCCATCACCAACATGTACAGGGACCGTGTCACGGTCAGGACCGTCTGCGAGTCGATCGCCGAGCGCATCCACACTACCCGCACCCGCTGGCGAGATGTGGTACTGTACTGGGACGCCGAGGGTGGTCCTGGGCCTCAAGCCCTCGACTACGACATGCGACTCTGCGACGCCATGGTGAGCCGTGCCACGACCGAAGCCGAGCTAAACCACGACCGCAGCAACCGTGGTAGTTTCTGCCTCTATGGACCAGCGCACCAGCGAGCTGTCAACATCACGGCGATCTCCGAGCCGCAGAACATCGACTACATGGAGCATGTGCGGCGATACTCACCCGTAGGGGGGACCTACCCTGACCACGCCTTCGAGCACGTCTATCGGGGCTGGCAGCGGCCCGACGTGCCCACCATCCTCCCCGACACCCGCCCCCTCTCGAGAGCCGACTGGCAGCGACACCAACAGCACCAGCAGCGCATTCAGCAGCGCGACCAACGTGACGCAGGACAGCCGGGCACGCCACGCTACCGCTCTCCCGCGCGAGTCCCGACAGGCGGCAACACGGCCTACGGCGGGGTTGCCGCCTACTACCGTGGCCCCATAGGTGCCAGGCCCGCGGCTGCTGGAGCAGCCGCCTCCAGCTACGGCCACGCCCCCCACGCCAGGGTACACCCAGCGGTCATCGGCTACCCGCGTGCACCCGTGCAGGCCCTCCCAAGGGCCACCTCGCCCGTGCCAGGGTCCACGCGCGCCTGGGGCCATTACTCAGGCCGACATGATGGCACCTCCAGCAACCAGCCCGCAGTGATAACCCCTGCGGCTTCAGCCCAGGGGGCTGCAACAAACCGTGGCAGGACTGGGCGCCCCGAAGGATGGCGTGATGCGAACGTGCGTGCTTGGCAACCGCGCCAGCACACGCCCCCGCCAAACGTGGCTGCAGCGCTGCGCCCTGCCCAGGCAAAACCTGCCCCACCTGAGCGGGAGAGGCAGCCGCTTGCCCCGCTCGTCCTCACGTACATCCAGGCGCATCACAGCGCCTCCCCGCGGCACAGCGAGGGAAGCGCCCACCACGTCAGCCCCCGCCCCGACGCTGTCGACCCTGACCAGGCCACAGCCACGGCGGAGGGCGGCACAAGCGCCTCTCGCCAGCCCAGCCCATCACCCTGCGCGGCGCCGATCCGATCCCCGAGCAGGGCGGATTCCGAGCGCGCTAATGCCCAGGCGACCTCGCCACGCGACCGCCACACGGGCGGGCGCGTCCCGCGCAGCAGGTCCTGCAGCCGCCACAGCTCACGCAAGGCCCCAGGGAGCTCCACGAGCTCGCCGCCTCGCGAGACTCAGGCTGATGGCCGAGCCCCCGAAGTGGTGCCACGCTTCGGTGCCAGCGTCATCGAACCTGGCCAGGTCGACCTCGAGCCGACGCCGTCCACGGACCACGAGCCGCCGCTGCCCACCCGCGTGATCGTCCCCATCGACGAGGCGCCAACCTTCGACCCGTTCAAGAACAAGTATCGTGTCAAGAACCTTGCGGCGGGTTTCGGCGGTGGCTCACCGCTCTCACCTCAGAGTCGGGGCGGAGCCCCCGCCACCTCAGCCGCTGCCGCGGCAGCGGCGGCCCCGCGGGGAATCAGCCCTGTCCGCAACGTGGGCCTCACGGCAGCGGGCATGGACGAGGCCCAGCGCCAGGCCTCCGACCGTGCTGCTCGAGCTGTTCCACCAGATGCTGCTCATCAAGATACTGACGGGGCGGGCGCGCCACCGCAGGACGGACCAGCGGTGTCGCGTGCGCAGTATATGCGCGTGCGTTGTGCCGCTGCCGCGCCTAGCCGCCGCCGCTGGTTCGCTTTTGCTTTTGTGTTCGGCAGGACGGATCGAGGAGTCGCCTCCCTCTCCCTCTGCTGCCGTCTCACCTCTCCTCCCCTCGTCCCCTATGGTACAGGAGTGAGGAGGATTTTTCGAGACAGTTTTACTGACGTTTATGAACCCCCCCTGGCGCAGTGCCGACCATGTCCCGCCTATACTTCTGGCCTGACGGCGGCTTCAGCCCCGGTCAAGCTAATCCATAGGAACGCCATGAGCTCCTACTGTGGCCAAGCCTTCTACCTGGGCGAGGGTCAGGCTGACCTACACCGTGCGGGGCGTGCAAACCCCAGCTCCACCGATGGAGACGGGCCAGGTCGCTCCATACACCTCGTCAGCCTAAACATCACCAGTCTCTCAGCGAATTGGCCAACCATCACCGCTCTTGGTGTCGACCACAACGCCGCAGTCATAGCACTGCAGGAGACCCGACATGCCAAGCCGACCAGACAAGCCATCGCTACCAGCGCCGCCAATCCACACCACGGGGGATACCACGCCAGTCTTGGACCTGACCTGGATCTGGCGCGAGCCCAGCGCAGAGCTGCCCACGGCGGCACAGACCACACCGTCGTGGGCAACACTGGCGCCTCGGGAGGGGTCGCCATCCTCTCTAAGGATGCCATTGTCGACTCCACTGTCGACGACACTGCGCCCTGTATCGTCGCCCTCAAGGCCAAGAAAAGATGGCACGAGGCCTTTCTCCCGCTCTGCACTCAGCACCGCCGCAGGCGGCGACGAAACAACCACGGGCCCGCGGGGATCTACATAGCGAGCCTCTACGGGATTGCTGGAGGAGACAGCACAGATCTTTTTCGGCTCGCTGACTGCGCCGCCGCTAGGGTCGGCTCAGCCCCTATTTCATCTGCATGGACGCCAATACGAACATCGATGACAATCCACACCTTCTGCACATGTTGCAGCACGGATGGTTCAACGTCGCTGAGGGCACACCAGACCACACCATGCACACATACGGCAATATCCCTGACTGGGACCGCGTCACCAAGTGCCCCCGCACTTCGCGCATCGATTATATCATTGCCAACCAAGCGGCGCGATCCCTTGTCACCGACTTCTGCTATCTTCGCGACTTGCCAGCGAAGTCTCATGTTGGCCTGCAGGTCACGCTTGACCTCAGTCGCCTCGACCATACGGCCCGACGTCTTCTTGCCCCCACGCCCTACCCTCCCAACGATGGAGCTCATGAGGGTCACGAACTGCAGGCACTAGGGACCCTCATCGCTGGGCGATATCAGGACCGCATGGAACAGGCCGACACACGCGACGACGTGGAACGCATGTTCGCCCTGGCTAACGAGGCCAGTCATGAGTACCATCTCACCCGTCTGCGCGACCTGCCACCTCCACCGCCCGACCACCCAAAAAAGAAGCCCCCCACCATGCACGGGCTCACGCCCACGTTCGAAGAGCGACCAGTTGTCCCCCGCGCCTTCCCCACCTACGGAGCTTCCACGATACACATGAACCGACTGCGCAAGCTCCATCGGCAACTCTGTGAGCTTCGCTTCATCGGACAGCACCATCATTTAGATTGCCGTGCCATCCCGCCGTACCTCGCGCAGCGCATCGACTGCACGTGGACCGCGGCCCGCCTCCTATGCCACAAGCTGCGCCCCACGGTTCTCCTTGACTTCCCCGAGGCCTGGACCCCCGACGAGCCAGCACCTCACGGAGAGCACCTTGACGTTTTGATCCAACACCTCGACTTAGAGCTGGCGCGACGTGCGAACCGTGCCAAAGCTGAACGCATCAAGATATGGGCTGAGGGCGTCCGCGAGCCAAGCGGGCGAAAGGCGGCCATATACGCACGGGCTGCTGACAGCTCGCCCACGGCGTATCTCCGCACGCCTACCACACCTGACGATACGCAACTCCACTGCGACACCAACGCCTTTAAACCTGACAAAGCTAGCACGGACGACAGCGACGCTGACACCGAAGCTGGCGGCTTCAGCCCCAGCGACGGTAGTTCGCCCGACACGGACAACGACGAAGACCACACTCGTGAACCACCACCTGCGCAAGTCCCCGACATTCTCCCTGCCAACGCCATTGTTGCTAACACCAAAGACATGCTTAAGCTCATGGTCGACACCTGGGAGCCCATCTTGGGCAGGTACCGTGCCCGTGCAGGACATGACGCCGAAGCCATGCCGACGTGGGCTGACTTCTACGACGAGTACCGACAAGAGCTGCCTACGCCATCACCAGCTACCCCTTTCCACCTCACCGACGACCAACTCATCCACTTTATTCGCACCCGTTCACCGCGCCGTGCGGGGGGACTGGACGGCTGGACTACTAAGGAGGCTAAGGAGTTACCCGACGACATTCTTCGCCTCTTCGCCAGCGTCTTACGCGCTATGCAACGCACTGGCACCATCCCAGAACCCCTCCTTCATGTGCCAAACCCGTGCCTCCGAAAAGGCCGAGGCGAACTCCCAACGGACCAACGACTTCTCTCGGTGCTTTCCGTTTGGATGTATGCGTGGGAAGCGCCAGCTTACCGCAGCCTCACGGACTGGCGGAAAGGATGGACCCACGCCACGAGCTTTGGCGCTGTCCCCAAAGCTACCATTGGGGACGTCAGCACCTCTCTTGCCCTGCGCATCGAACACGCCAGGGCCTTACTCCTTCCCTTAGCTGGGGCTGCCCTTGACCGACAGAAGTGTTTCGACTACCTCATCACGGACATCTGCCTTAACCTTGCGCTTCACGCGGGGTGCCCCCAAGACATCGTTACTGTCCGCAGAAACTTCTACAGTCGCCACAAACGCTACATCCGCATGAACGGTGCGTACTCTAAGGAACTGGCCAGGACAAACGGTCACCTCCAGGGAAGCTCTTGGTCCCTGGACGACATTAAGCTGCTCATGTGTGTGTGGACCAAGAGACAGCATCGATACGTTCCGCGATCACTCAGCACTACCTTTGTTGACGACAGCAACTCCACTACTCACACCGCGCCTGAGTTGCAGAAATCTCTTGATGAAACCGCCAAGTTTGATCGATTTTCAGGTCAACGCATTCACCCTGGCAAAGTGGCGGGGTGGGCGCTCACCGACGAGCTTCACACCGCCGTTACCCAGCTCACTCTGGCGGAACGGCCCTTACGCGTGGTCGACTCCTTCAAGCTCGTCGGGAGTTACATCAACGCCGAGGCAGCGCCGGCTCCAGCCGCGCTTAACCTCACGGCCACCGCTGACGCCCGTGTTCGCAGGGCGACTAGTCGCCTGCCGCGCATTGGCAAGCTCCCATCACCGATGCTTATTAAGGCGCGGCACGCCCGTTCCCTTGCTGCCAGCGTCTGTACCACGGGCACCGACATTCAAGCCCCATCAGGCCCCGTCAAAACTGCCTACAACCATGCCCTTAAGGCGGCTATCCGCCCCAAGGGAAACAGGTGGGTCGAGTTTTGGACTCTCATGGCCGTGTGCGTCCCAGGACACGCCCTGGAGATTGACGCCATTACGCAGCGTGAAGTTTTCCTGTGTCTGCGGCGACAGGTTAACCGCGACGCTACTCTCTGCGGTCTCGTCAGGGATCTCCAACACCACGTTCAGACCCTATTTGGGGGAGGACCTGTCGGACGACTTGTCCAGACGCTTCAGCAGCTCCGTTGGACCTGGCCCACATTTGGCATCATGTACGACGACTGGGGCTGTCAGATCAGTTGGCTGAACTTACCCCAAAACGCCTTCCTTCACATGCTGCGAGCCTCACAACGCAGAGCCTTTCTGAGAAAGATCAAGCCACGGCGTCATGACCTTGGACACCTTGCCTCTGTCAGACAGGGCCTCGACCTCTTCGCCAGCACGTGGCTCGCCCGAACGAAAGGAGCAGCCAAATGCAATGCCTGGCAGCTGGCGCTCCTCCTGAACTACCTGTCGGGCGGGGACCACACCCAACAGCGACGATCCCGATCAAACACGTCTGCTGACCCCAGCCCCATCTGCCGATACTGCGACGAGGAAGAGGAAACTCAGGAGCACACTGTCCGCGACTGCAAGTGCTGGGCCCGAGAAAGATTCCCTCTCACCACCCTCATCAGTGACGAGCAGTGGGCCCGTCTTCCGCCGCACACAAGACACTGCGGGCTCTTCGATGAAGACCCAGCCCTCCTCGACCTGCAGGCCGACCTCGCGAGGGACCCGCTACCTCAGCCCATACCGCGGCCCCCACCTGAGGGAGATCCTGCGGCTTCAGCCCAGGACTCCTACACCACCTACCTTGACCACGACACTGGTTGGACATGGGTCTACGCTGCCACGGACGGTGCATGCACCAACCAAGCCATCCCATTGCTTGCACGAGCGGGCTACGGCGTCTACTACGGCATCGACCACCGCATGAACTACAGTGCACGCGTTCACGGCATTACGCAGAACGCACAGCTTGCGGAGACCCTCGCCATTGTCCACCTCACGGCATGTGCTGAACGGCCCGTACACGTTTTCGTGGACAACCAGGCGGTGGTCGATGGGTTCCAAAGTATCATCGACGGACACTCACCACCGCAGGGCACGCACGTGGAGCTCTGGGAAAAGATCCACCGATGCGTCATGGCCAAGCCCAACATGTTCCGCGTCGAGAAAATCGCAAGCCACCTGGGCGACATGGGCATCGACCTCGGGCTCATCGGGCCCATCGCGGAGGAGTTCAATCGTCAGGCTGACGCCCTCGCCACAACGGCGGCACGTACTCATAACCTTCCAGACGACATTGTCGAAGCTGCCAAAACACGACATCGCCAAGCGACCGTGCTTCATGGAGTCGCTGTCGCCATCTACGAGCGTAGACACCGTACACTCCCCCTCCCACACCGCAGGGCTGGGTTCACAGCTGCGGAACTCAACAAAATGGAACCAAATCCCCTGCTGTCTGACCAGGCACCACCCGCGGCTGGACCAGACATCCCACAGAACCCGGACGAGCTCTGGGCCGAGGCCCAACGGGCGATATTCGACGAACAGGAGGACGACCCGTTCGGCTTTGGTGGGGGCCTTGACTTCCTGGGCGACGGGCCAGCCAGCGCCAACCCTGCCCCGTCGGGCACCCGCACGGCGCCCTCGACTCCGCCATTGAGAGCGGCAGCGCACCCACATGACAACGCCGCTCACTTTCAAGACGCTGACGAACAGGAGGATGACCTGTTCAGCTTCGGTGGGGGATCGGACGCTTTGGACGACGGACCAGCCAGCGAAAACCCTGCCCCGTCGGGCAACCTCTCGATCCCTACTGCGACTCCGTCCCCGAGAGCGACATCGCCCACATACGATGATATCGGCCACCGCCAAGACGCCGACCACGACCTGGGTGACCCCCGCGGACTGAGTGGCATAGAGGACGCACCGCCGATACCACACGCTGCCGACCATGCCGCCCTACCGAGACGCCAACCTTCTACGCGACCGACCTCAGAGCCCTTGCACGGCATCATGATTGGTCCCACCGCGCAAACCACTCCGCCCCCCCACCGGCGGCAGCCCGCGGGGGCGGCTTCAGCCCCCCCGCAGGGCACTAAACCAGACAGGCCCTCGTGCCCCGTCCACGCTTCCATCGTTGCTGAGCGAGAGGAAGCGGCTCTCCCGACCTCTCGGGGCGTGGCCCTAGCGGCTCCAGCCCTGGGGTCGCGTGTGCCCCTCCAGTCACCCTTCAAGGGTGACGGACGACAGCGTACAGGGTGCCGCACTACGCTAGTCCACCATTTGGACAGGCGTACCGAGGACCTCGCCTCTGTCTCGAGGCTCTCGGCCGCTGGCACTGAGCAGCCACCCCTCACCGACCGCGAAACCGAGCTGTCCCAGGCTATGGCTGCTCTCCAGCAGAGGTGCGTTGCTCTCGCCGCGGACCTCGCCGCCGCCCAAGCTCGCCAAGGCCCTCTACTCCAGCGCCTTCACAGCGCTGGGCGAGCCTTTGCCGAGCTGCTCACGGCCTCGCCCGATGGTGCCGTGCCGTCACTCACCATCCAAGCTATGCTGTCATCGTTCCGCGGCGCTCCACCTGGTGCCCCGCGCTAATCTCCTCCTTTCTGCCTGCCCGTGTGTACGCGTGGCTCCGCGTCCACGGTGTCAGGGCGTGGGGGCGGGGGGTGCCCCGTCACTGCGCGCCGCTTAGCGGCCAAGCGCCCAACTGGCGGTCTGCCAAGCCGCCTGCCACGTGTCAGCACGTCGCCTTTCTTGTTGGGGCCTCTTTCTTTACGCGGTCTGACAGGTGAGATCATCATCGTCTGTCCGCCGTCTGTAGCGTCTGTCGCACTGCGCCGGGGGAGGGGGTTTTTGTTGCCCGCCCTCGTATCTAAAGGCTGCACCGCCGCAAATAGTGCATGCGAGTTGTCGCACCGCAGTGCGCCTCGCGGACGGACCCTGGTCCGCCTACTTGTCCGATCTCTCTCTCTCTCTCTCTCTCTCTCTCCCTCTCTCTCTCTCTCTCTCTCTCTCTCTCTCTCTCTCTCTCTCTCTCTCTCTCTCTCTCTCTCTCTCTCTTCTCTCTTCTCTCTCTCTCTCTCTCTCTCTCTCTCTCTCTCTCTCTCCCCCCCCCCCCTCCCCCCCCCCCCCCTCCCCCACCCCCCCCCCCCCCCCCCCCCCCCCCCCCCCCCCCCCCCCCGCCCCCCCCCCCCCCCCCCCCCCCCCCCCCCCCCCCCGTCCCCCCCCCCCCGCCCCCCCCCCCCCCCCCCCCCCCCCCCCCCCCCCCCCCCCCCCCCCCCCCCCCCCCCCCCCCCCCCCCCCCCCCCCCCCCCCCCCCCCCCCCCCCCCCCCCCCTCCCACCCCCCCCCCCCCCCCCCCCCCCCCCCCCCCCCGCCGCCCCCTCCCCCCCCCCCCACACCCCCCCCACCCCACCCCCCCCCTCACTCCTCCACCCCTCTCTCTCTCTCTCTCTCTCTCCCTCTCTCTCTCTCTCTATCTCTCTCTCTCTCTCTCTCTCTCTCTCTCTCTCTCTCTCTCTCTCTCTCTCTCTCTCTCTCTCTCTCTCTCTTCTCTCTTCTCTCTTTCTCTCGCCTGTCTCCTCTCTCAACTCCCCCTCCCTCTCTCTCGCTCTCGCTCTCTCTCTCTCTCTCTCTCTCTCTCTCTCTCTTTCTCTCTAGTCTCGGCTCGAGAGTGCCCTGCACTCATAGCGTAGCCGCGACGCGAAGCGCCCCGCTCTGGAGTCCCGACTCCAGGCCTCGCGAGACCGGAACCGCGCCAGCAGCGCGGTGCTGATTTGCGTCCCATCCTCCCTCCCACCAGAGCGCCCGCCGCAATGGCCCCCGCCAAGCCGGAGCGCCGTCGCTCTTCCAAGCAGCCGCCGAGCTCACGTCCTGCAGCTGAAGGATCCCTCCTCCAACGCAAACAGGACTGCATTGCAGCCTTCAAGCAAGCGGGGTCTGACCGCCCCACAGCCGCATACAACGGGCTCGCCGAGCTGAACGCGGACGAGCTGCAGGCCACGTACGACATGCACAAGACCAACACCAAGAAGCTCGGCAGTGCCTTGATTCGCATGTGTGCCGCCAACCAGATCAGCTACACGCTGGATCACCACCAGCGCAGCAAGCCTAAGCGCAATGGTGGTGACACATCCTATCCACCAGCTGCGTCCGCACGTCTTCAGGCTGCGGACGCCAAATTTATTGCCTTGGACCCGGCCTTCTGGAAGGTCCCAGTCCTGGCCGAACCCACATCACTCGACGACGGCAAGACGTACAAGCCCAGCATCAGCCTCCACGACTACGAGAGTGGCGAGCGGCTGCTGCAGCACCATCTCGAGCAGGGTAAGCGTACCACGGGTCAGCTCGCGATCGCTGTCATGGGCCCAAAAAACGACAACTACGTCGGCACCGAGCTCGCCGTCCCCGTGCTGAAGCGCCACCCCAAGGCGCCCAATGTGGTTCACACGCACGTCCCCGTGACCGTGTACCAGCTGGGCACCAAGGAAGTCGCCTGCACGGAAATAAGGTAGCCGTCGCCACCATTGATCCTGCCGACCACGTATGCTGGATTCGGGTGACCATACATGAAACCGAAGCCATCGCCGCAGTCCCCTCCATGCATCAGGCCTTCGAGGATCAGTTTTCGGGAGGCGCCCCCGTGAACGGTGGTCCACGCGCCAAGGGTCCTTTCCGAGGGGATTCCGCTCCACAGGACAAGGCGCGCCAAAACCAAAAGCACAGGGAGTCTAAGAAAGACGCTCGCCGCCAGGAGCTCGACAGTCAGCTGCAGGACACCTTCAAGGCCCTTTTCCACGGCAACTTTAAAGCCGTCACTATCCTCGAACCCTGCAAAAGTCTAGGCAGGTACGGATCTGGCGTCGGAAAAAGGTCCCTGGCTGCCACTTTCGGCGTCAGTCTTCAAGCAGTTGACAAGGTCTTGGCGGGTTCGGGGCAACTCGGCGCCACCTACGACCTCAGCAACGTAGGTGCGGACGAGCCCACGGCAGACAAGTACCAGACCGTGTGGTTCCCCGAGGACCAGCCCATCACGATGGCAGAGGCGTTTCAGAAGTCGGTGGACTTCAAAGCCCTAGGAGTCGTCAGGCACGGCAAGTCAGGCTTATTGGGGATCCGTGTTGCACGTGGGTCAGACGCCGCCAAGGCCGCTGCCGTCAGCATCCGTGGCTGCGAAGCCACTCTCGCCAAGACGCGATACCGCATCACGGGCATTGCGGCACGCCATGCCACGCTGACTCAGCTTGCCAAGACTCTCACGGGCCCGTCCGTCAAATGGGACTGTGAGGTCTACCACACCGCCTGGGACCCAGCCACTTCGGCGCAGTTTGCCTTAGTGCGCGCTCATCGTCCCCCACCCACATATACGGTACAGGTCGCAGGGTGCCCCATCCCGTGGAGCATCACCGAGGCCCCGTTGGCTGAGGTCGTGCCGAAGAGGGACAACGTTACCATTGTCACCCCTACCACTATCACAGAGCCTGTGACGCCGCCCGCCCGTGGTGGCGGCTTCAGCCCCGCCACGGGCACACTCCTAACCAAAGCGGCCCAGAGCCCCTACCTCCACGACCTCATGACTGCCACGCCCAAAGGCAAGGGCGTCGCACCGCTCCCGATCCCTAAGGAGGAGCCCTTAGCCAAGCGCCACCGATCCTCCAGCGGGAAACGCGACGCCACGCCGCACGCAAGATCACACGGCGCTCCAGGCCGCAGCTCCTCTGCACCCCCGCACGGCACGGATGGAGCTGCCGAGCAGACGGCCGTCCAAGGACCAGGTGGGGACGGGCATGACCCGCAACCTGGCACGGGGGCGGCCGAAGGTGGAGGCCACACGGAAGGGCACGCTGACGCAGCCGCCGAGGTACCAGGCGACGTCGAGATCCTCTCATCAGAGGATGAATTCAGCGTGGCATCGCGCGAACCGAACACCCTCGGCGAACGCTTCGCTACGGCCCCTAAACTGTCAGATGCCGCTACGACCCGCATCCAACACATGGAACAACAGCACGAGCTGCTTGCCAACACGGTGGACAACATGCAGGTCCAGCTTGCGGGCGTTCTCTCATCCCAGGCCACACTCACGGAGCACGTTACAGGCTTGGAACGAGGGCTTGCCACCGTCGTCACTCAGCAACAGACGGCAACTACCGAAGCTGCTGCACTGCGCGGCGACATCCAGGCCCTCCTCGGGCACCTCACAGGAGGTACCATCCACCTGCCCCAGGTGGCCACCCTCGATACCAAAAAGGAGGAAGCTGCACCAGTTGCCGATCCCGTGGCTGTCTGCGGGTGGATCGACCAGCCAGGCCAGGTCACCCCAGGGACGGGGCCCCCAGGGGCTGACAAAGGCAAAGACAAAGGGCGGGCCACACAGGAACCCTATTGAAGGTGCCTCAGAGGGCCCGCCTCAGCCCTCCGAGGAAGCGCCTTCAGAGGCATCCCTTCTCACTTCTCGCCGTACTTCCTCCTTGCTATATCATGTCATTTTTGGCAGCAGCACGAGCAAGCTACCTGGTGTAGGGACACCTGTCATCTTGCTGTGGGTGTGTTTGTTGCAATGTACATGAGCATGCAGGGGTACCTAAAGATGCGTGCTGACATGCAGCTTTTGGCTCATCGCTCGCGCCGCCTGCCAGGCCTCGCCATCATGTGGCGCTTTGCTTTCAGCCTGGCCCTCCCCTCGCTCGCTGGAGCACACCCGTCTTCAGGCGGTGCGCCCCAGCATGGAGGTGGGTTTCTTCTGCAGCACGTCGAACGTGCGTCCCTTTTCTACCTCTACGATGACAGCATCTACAAGTACGACCACTACACCATCTTGGATCCGATCGTCAACGGCACCGCTGCCGCGAGTCCGTGCAGTATTGGCCAGGCACACAGTGGCGGCTTCAGCCCCGCTGCTGTGCCCCGCTATTGCCCTACGGGTCCCACCACTCCCATGCGAAATAGGGGCGAACCCGAGGAAGACCCTGCTTTCTGGCACCTGATGATGATCCGCGCCCGGCTCATACCGTGTGCTGCGGCGTGGGCACCAGGTGAGGATAACCAGGACATGTTCTGGGCATGGCTCGAGGACTGCGTCCCGTACATCCTGGCGACGCTCCATCTGCCACAGTACGATCACCTCTTCCTTGAGGCGTCCGAGGACACCACCGACGCCCTGCGTCATCGCACCGCGGTCGACATGTGCGAGGACATCTGGCACAGAGCGGGCCCCGACAGGCAGCGCATCAACCGCAACCTCACTCGGATCCAGAGCAGCCGCGAGTACGCCACCCGCTATTTCGGCCTCCTTCTGGAGTACCAGGGCGCTCGTGCCACGCTCGTTGGCCCTGAGGCTTTCATGGCACCTTTGCCGCCATACCTCTCACGGGCCCATGCTCTGCTACCAAGAGGTCTCCCTCCACCCGACCATGACGCCATGGCGTACCTCGCTGATGTTATCCTGCACCAACCGCCAGACATGCTGCCGCTCGTCGAGGCGGAGCTCGCGGCGGCGCCGACGGACGGCACCGATCAGGCCGCAGAAGATCCCGTATCATGGCTGCTCCAGCACATCGCGGCCAGTGATATCGGCAATACTTCCATGGACTCGTTCCACGCGTCGGAGGATAGCCAGGACGACATCGATATCCAGGATCGAGACGGCACGATACCATCAGGCGACTCGGCTCAGCGTGACCGCGACAGTGAGCCTCACTCTGGGCTCGCCCCGTGGCAACGTAGTGCGCCCCACACCTCAGATCAGGCCGACCCTTCTGCGCGGCCTAACGACGCTGAAGGCGTCACTGCCGCTGATGTGACTAGCCATTCCACTGCTTCGCCAGCTCATGCCAGGCCGTGCAGTGGCGGCTTCAGCCCCGCTGCACCACTGGCTAGACCTGGACATCCCCAGACCGCAGGAGGTGACAACGTGACTGACTCCAACCCTAGTGCCATCGACCACTGGCAGGCCGACATCGACAACGACCCCATCGATGATGAACACTCAGATGCCAGCGGTCCCCACGAGCCCCAGCACAGCTCAGCGGCATCACGACATTGTGGCTGCCTCATCTGCCTCCTGGTGGCCACGTACGCCATCGCGATAGCAATGCCGTACAAGGACCAGATCGATGGATACTTGCCGACCCCGAGCCGAGACCCCAGCTACCGACAACGACGACGACGCCAAGCGACCGCACCAGGCCCATCGGTGTCCACTATATTCCGACGCAAAACGACATACTATGTCACGTCCACATTGAGGGCCACTCTCAAATGGACCAGCGACAAACTCAGAGATGGTGTCTCGGGCGGAGCCACTGCAGTCGGGAGCGGCTTCGGGGGCGTCCTTAAATGGGCCAGCGGCAAGCTAGGGGCCATAGCCACGGGTGGAGTTGTGTGTGGTCTTCTACTCGTCGGTGCCAAACTCCTTGCCCAGGGAGCTGTCGGACACGTAGGCGCCCGCATATGTGCGCGGGCCCTGGACTCATCCACTGCCCACTGGTGCCTCCGCTGTTGCCAACCGAGCAGGAAGCCGAAGGACGAGGCCACACACAAAATGCCGTGCACGCTCGCCGACGAACACGACGACCAGCAGGTGCGCGCACTCCGACATCCGCTGCTACAGGAACACTACGCCGCAGCTGTTGCCGCCGCAGTCGCCGACGTCACCACCGCCACTACCGCCGCCATAGCGGAAGTCACAGCCGCCGTATCGCGAGCCTCGTCGGTCACACCAAGATCGACCAGCCCGACGCCACGAGACGGCTCCAAAAACGGCACGACATTCGGCAACCTACCAACCAACGAGGATGCCACAGCACACGGTAGCGACACCGAGCCAAGGGAAACGAGAGAACGCACCCATGGCAGCCCGTGGTCCATCTTCCGACATGCTGACGCTCGTGGTTCCTCCTCCGACGCGGACACCCAACCACCACGACGGCGAGCACGCTATGCATCACCTGACAGGCCCCAGGCGCCTTCAGGCCCTGGTACGCCTTACACTGCCCTCAAGCCACCGACACGCAACCCACGCAACACCATCCAGCGTGACCCAGCGGTCCCCGAGCCGCCGAAGAGCATACTTAACGCCCTGTACCAAAACGGCTTCGCGCTAGGGAACAGTGGCGTGTCCACTGAGGACATCAAAGACGCTCTACGACTCCACGACCACCCTCGATTCACTCACGACCCAACACTCCAAGTGCTGGGGCCGTGGACGGACATCATGCAGAGGCCACCGAACCGCCTCACTTGGGTGCTGGAAGACTCGGGCGGCAACTCGGGCGAGACAATTTTCCCATACCTCACGTGGGACCTCCGTCAACCCACCACCGACGCGCCCACTGTTTTCTGGCATGGGACCCGCGGCGACCTTGCGGCCCGTCTTGCTGCCTGTGGAGGGCACCTCTTGCCAGGCCCCCGCCGTGAAACGAAGGGTCGAACTGGCACCAACGTTGGCCGCACGTACGTGAGCGTGCACCCTTCGCTGGCCGCGTGGTACGCGATACCGCCCCACCCGCCCTACAGCCTCGAAGACGACACCCTCGCGTGGGGACCCATCGCACTCTGGATGTGCGAGGCCACCCAACCACCGCGCGGGGAAAACAGGCACAACTACGTGAAAGGGGAGGCCCACGGAGCGCGCCTCATTTACCCTCGGGTCCTGAGCCTCCTCATCCGCATGGACTGGTGTGCCCCCACAGAAGCTGCTTCCAGGTGCCGTGCCCTTCCACACGCCTATGGCATGGGTGACTGCGCGCACGCCCTCCACATTGCTGGCTACGATCATCCAGATCTCCGTGAGGCGGCTGAAGCTCACGACCAGGAAGCTAGCACCAGGCGCAGATCAACCATCGCGGCAGCATGGCCACCACCGCAGGCGCTATACTCGCCAGAAGCGGCGCGAGCATGGGCCAAACAGCACTACGACACGGAAGCAGCCACCAGGGACGACCCTAATCAGCCTCGACCACGCGTCTCGCTCCACATACTCCAGCTGGACCCGAAACCACTCATCGACCTGGTGTACACGGGCTTGCAAGCTGTCCCCGTGCGGGGGCATCCTGACGCACACGGGTCGCGCCCCAGCGGCTCCAGCCCTGGGGCCGCGTCGGACCCACCACGCACGCACAAGGCAGGCACAGCCTTAGCCCGCAGTCCAGACCCCTCATCGACGTCATCTGGAGTCGACGAACGCCGAACGCCATCCCTCATCAGCGCGGCCGCCGCCCTCGCCCGAGGCCGCGCCCGTGCGCGACGATCTGCCTCTCGCTCGTCACGACAGAGCGACGGGAACTCCACCTCCGACAACAGCGGCATCGAGACGTGGGAGCACATTGTGACGGAGGAGGAGCCGACTGCCTACCACGTCCTCGCCTACCACGTGCGTGATGTGCGGTCCCGTGTCAACGCCCCTGGCATCGAGGTCTGGCTCGACCCTGGTGATCACCACGATGGCGCCTACTTACCGTGGGGGACGACAGTCATGGGCTACCGCGTCATTGACCCTACGGTGGACGGGCGTGACGGCTGGGTCATCCTCCATCATGATCACGGCGACACCACTACTAAGCTCTGGGCACCGACCCAAGTCCACGTTAAGGGGGACGACTCCTGGCGCACCGTCATGGTACCAGCGGATATGGGGCCCCAGTGGATCAGGTGCCATGCCGAGGACGCACGCCTCCCCGCCGAGGTAGTCCGCACTACAGGCCAATCCTGGTTTGCTGACGTCTGGCCCTTGTGGGATCGCCCGAGACCCCACCCAGACGACCCAGGCACAAACGAGCATGCGCTACCGCCCTTACCAGGACGCTGGTCTTGCCTACAGTGTCGATTCCAATGCTGCCAATATTGCGCGGCTCGCCGCAACACACAGCTTGGCACCTCGGGCCAACCAACGTGCCCAGACTGCGGCCGCAGCGGACTGCGTACACTTATGGACTGGTCCACGGACTACTCGTGCAACAGTTGGACGTGTGCATACAGCACCAATAAGAGGGACTCTGACACATGCTGCCTGTCCAGCAGGTGTCCCCACCCTCCCAGGCCACACAACCAGCTCGACGTCCGGGCCACAGGGATGCCGCCGCACATCCTTGCCCGCCAATTCGGCAACGCGCCAGCCCTCCACGACCTCAAGGAACCCCCCCGAGCGCCTTCAGGCCCCGGGGGAGAACCTCCACAACCAGGGCAAGTAGGCTACCAGGGCCAATGGTACCTCCCACCACAGCCGCGGCGTGTCCCCAGGCAGGGATTGCCTGACGGCACAACGCGGCCACCTGGATTCACAGGAACGGGGATGCCCGAAGAACCTTCCCCCGACCAACCGCTTTGGAGGGAAGGCTATGTGCTCTTCAGCCCCCATCAGGCCCTCAAGGAGGAACTCACCTTCAACAAGACGGTCCGCCGACCCTTCTCCCTAGCCATTACCAACATGTACAGGGATCGTGTCACGGTCAGGACCGTCTGCGAGTTGATCGCCGAGCGCACCCACATGACCCGCACCCGCTGGCGAGATGTGGTACTGTACTGGGACGCCGAGGGTGGTCCTGGGCCTCAAGCTCTCGACTACGATATGCGACTCTGTGACGCCATGGTGAGCCGTGCCACGACCGAAGCTGAGCTAAACCACGACCGCAGCAACCGTGGTAGTTTCTGCCTCTACGGACCAGCGCACCAGCGGGCCATCAACATTACGGCGATCTCAGAGCCGCAGAACATCGACTACACGGAGTATGTGCGACGATACTCACCCGTAGGGGAGACCTACCCTGACCACGCCTTCGAGCACGTCTATCGGGGCTGGCAGCGGCCCGACGTGCCCACCATCCTCCCCGACACCCGTCCCCTCTCGAGAGCCGACTGGCAGCGCCACCAACAGCACCAGCAGCGCATCCAGCAGCGGGACCAACGTGATGCAGGACAGCAGGGCACACCACGCTACCGCTCCCCTGCGCGAGTCCCGACAGGCGGTAACACGGCCTACGACGGGGTTGCCGCCTACCACCGTGGTCCCATAGGTGCCATGCCTGCGGCTGCTGGAGCAGCCGCCTCCAGCTACGGCCAAGCCCCCAACGCCAGGGTTCACCCAGCGGCCATCGGCTACTCGCGTGCACCCCTACATGCCCTAAGGGCCACCTCGCCAGTGCCAGGGTCCACGCGCGCCTGGGGCCTCTACTCAGGCCGACATGAGGGCCCCTCCAGCAACCAGCCTGCAGTGATAACCCCTGCGGCTTCAGCCCAGGGGGCTGCAACATACCGTGGCAGGGCTGGGCGCCCCGAAGGATGGCGCGATGCGAACGTGCGCGCTTGGCAACCGCGCCAGCACACGCCCCCGCCAAATGTAGCTGCAGCACTGCGCCCTGCCCAGGCCAAACCTGCCCCACCTGTGCGGGAGAGGCAGCCGCTCACCCCGCTCGTCCTCACGCGCATCCAGGCGCATCGCAGCGCCTCCCCGAGGCACAGCGAGGGAAGCGTCCACCACGTCAGCCCCCGCCCAGACGCGGCCGACCCCGACCAGGCCACAGCCACGGCGGAAGGCGGCACAAGCGCCTCTCGCCAGCCCAGCCCATCACCCTGCGCGGCGCCGATCCGATCCCCGAGCAGGGCGGATTCTGAGCGCGCTAATGCCCAGGCGACTTCGCCACGCGACCGTCACACGGGCGGGCGCGTCCCGCGCAGCAGGACCTGCAGCCGCCACAGTTCACGCAAGGCCCCAGGGAGCTCCACGAGCTCGCCGCCTCGCGAGACTCAGGCCGATGCCCGACCCCCCGAAGTGGTGCCACGCTTCGGAGCCAGCGTCATCGACCCTAGCCAGGTCGACCTCGAGCCGACGCCGTCCACGGACCACGAGCCGCAGCTGCCCACCCGCGTGATCGTCCCCATCGACGAGGCGCCAACCTTCGACCCGTTCAAGAACAAGTACCGTGTCAAGAACCTTGTGGCGGGTTTTGGCGGGGGCTCACCGCTCTCACCTCAGAGTCGGGGCGGTGCCCCCGCCACCTCGGCTGCTGCCGCGGCAGCTGCGGCCCCGCGGGGAATCAGCCCTGTCCGCAACGTGGGCCTCACGGCAGCGGGCATGGACGAGGCCCAGCGTCAGGCCTCCGATCGTGCTGCTGGAGCCGTTCCACCAGATGCTGCTCATCAAGACACTGACGGGGCGGGCGTGTCACCGCAGGAGGGACCAGCGGTGGCGCGTGCGCAGTACATGCGCGTGCGTTGTGCCGCCGCCGCGCCTGGCCGCCGCCGCTGTCTCGTTTTTGTCTTTGTGTTCGGCAGGATGGATCGAGGAGTCGCCTCCCTCTCCCACTGCTGCCGTCTCACTTCTCCTCCCCTCGTCCCCTATAGTACAGGAGTGAGGAGGAATTTTCGTGACATTTTTACTAATATTTATGAACCCCCCCTGGCGCAGTGCCGACCGTGTCCCTCCTATATGGTTGGCCTGACGGCGGCTTCAGCCCCGATCAAGCTAGCCCATAGTAACGCCATGAGCTCCTACTGTGGCCAAGCCTCCTACTGGGGCGAGGGTCAAGCTGACCTTCACCGTGCGGGGCGCGCAAACCCCAGTTCCACCGATGGAGACGGGCCAGGTCGCTCCATACACCTCGTCAGCCTTAACATCACCAGTCTCTCAGCGAACTGGCCAACCATCACCGCCCTTGGTGTCGACCACAACGCCGCTGTCATAGCACTGCAGGAGACCCGACATGCCAAGCCGACTAGGCAAGCCATCGCTACCAGCGCCGCCAATCCTCTTCACGGTGGATACCACGCCAGTCTTGGGCCTGACCTTGATCTGGCGCGAGCCCAGCGCAGAGCTGCCCACGGCGGCACTGATCACACCGTTGTGGGCAACACTGGCGCCTCGGGAGGGGTCGCCATTCTCTCTAAGGATGCCATCGTCGACTCCACTGTCGACGACAACGCGCCCTGTATCGCCGCCCTCAAGGCCAAGAAAAGATGGCATGAGGTCTTTCTCCCACTCTGCACTCAACACCGCCGTAGGCGGCGACGAAATAACCATGGGCCCGCGGGGATCTACATAGCGAGCCTTTACGGGATTGCTGGAGGAGACAGCACAGCTCTCTTTCGGCTCGCTGACTGTGCCGCCGCTAGGGTCGGCTCAGCACCCTACTTCATCTGCATGGACGCCAACACGAACATTGACGACAACCCACACCTTCTGCACATGTTGCAGCACGGATGGTCCAACGTCGCTGAGGGCACACCAGATCACACCATGCACACCTATGGCAATATCCCTGATTGGGACCGCGTCACCAAGTGCCCCCGCACTTCGCGCATCGATTATATCATTGCCAACCAGGCGGCGCGATCCCTTGTCACCGACTTCTGCTACCTTCGCGACTTGCCTGCGAAGTCTCACGTTGGCCTGCAGGTCACGCTTGACCTCAGTCGCCTCGACCATACGGCCCGACGTCTTCTTGCCCCTACGCCCTACCCGCCCGACGATGGAGTTCATGAGGGGCACGAGCTGCAAGCACTTGGGACCCTCATCGCTGGGCGGTACCAGGACCGCATGGAGCAGGCCGACGCACGAGACGACGTGGAGCGCATGTTCACCCTGGCTAACGAGGCCAGTCATGAGTACCATCTCACCCGTCTACGCGATCTGCCACCTCCACCGCCCCACCAACCAAAAAAGAAGCCCCCCACCATGCACGGGCTCACGCCTACGTTCGAGGATCGACCAGTTGTCCCCCGCGCGTTCCCCACCTACGGAGCTTCCACGATTCACATGAACCGACTGCGCAAGCTCCATCGGCAACTCTGCGAGCTCCGTTTCATCGGACAGCACCACCATCTTGATTGCCGTGCTATTCCCCCGTACCTCGCGCAGCGCATCGACTGCACGTGGGCCGCGGCCCGCCTCTTATGCCACAAGCTGCGCCCCACGGTTCTCCTGGAATTCCCCGAGGCCTGGGCCCCAGACGAGCCAGTGCCGCACGGGGAGCACCTTGACGTTTTGATCCAACATCTCGACTTAGAGCTGGCGCGACGCGCGAACCGTGCCAAGGCGGAACGCATCAGGATATGGGCCGAGGGCGTCCGTGAGCCAAGCGGGCGAAAGGCGGCCATATACGCACGAGCTGCTGATAGCTCGCCCACGGCGTATCTCCGCACGCCTACCACTCCTGACGATACGCAACTCCACTGCGACACCAACGCCTTCAAACCTGACGAAGCTTGCACGGACGACAGCGACGCTGACACCGAAGCTGGCGGCTTCAGCCCCGGCGACGGTAGTTCGCCCGACACGGACAGCGACGAAGACCACACCCGTGAACCACCACCTGCGCAAGTCCCCGACATCCTCCCTGCCAACGCCATTGTTGCAACATCAAGGACATGCTGAAGCTCATGGTCGACACCTGGGAGCCCATCTTGGGCAGGTACCGCGCACGTGCGGGACATGATGCCGAAGCCATGCCGACGTGGGCCGACTTCTACGACGAGTACCGACAGGAGCTGCCTACGCCATCACCAGCTACCCCTTTCCACCTCACCGACGACCAACTCATCCACTTCATTCGCACCCGTTCACCGAGACGCGCGGGGGGTCTGGACGGTTGGACTACTAAGGAGGCAAAGGAGCTTCCCGACGACATTCTTCGCCTCTTCGCCAGCGTTCTACGAGCTATGCAACGCACTGGCACCATCCCAGAACCCCTCCTCCACGTCCCAAACCCGTGCCTCCGAAAAGGCCGAGGCGAACTCCCAACGGACCAACGACTTCTCTCGGTGCTTTCCGTTTGGATGTACGCGTGGGAAGCACCAGCTTACCGCAGCCTCACGGAATGGCGGAAAGGATGGACCCACGCCACGAGTTTTGGCGCTGTCCCCAAAGCTACCATTGGGGACGTCAGCACTTCTCTCGCCCTTCGCATCGAACACGCCAGAGCCCTTCTCCTTCCCTTGGCTGGAGCTGCCCTGGACCGTCAGAAGTGTTTCGACTATCTTATCACGGACATATGCCTTAACCTCGCGCTTCACGCGGGGTGTCCCCAAGACATCGTTACTGTCCGCAGAAACTTCTACAGGCGCCACAAACGTTACATCCGCATGAACGGTGCGTACTCTAAGGAACTGGCCAGGACAAACGGTCACCTCCAGGGAAGCTCTTGGTCCCTGGACGACATTAAGCTGCTCATGTGCGTCTGGACCAAGAGACAGCATCGTTACGTGCCGCGGTCACTCAGCACTACTTTTGTTGACGACAGCAACTCCACTACCCACACCGCGCCCGAGTTGCAGAAATCTCTTGATGAAACCGCCAAGTTTGATCGATTTTCTGGTCAACGCATTCATCCTGGAAAAGTGGCGGGGTGGGCGCTTACTGACGAGCTTCACACCGCCGTTACCCAGCTCACCTTGGCGGAACGGCCCTTACGCGTGGTCGACTCCTTCAAGCTCGTCGGAAGTTACATCAACGCCGAGGCAGCGCCGGCTCCAGCCGCGCTTAACCTCACGGCCACCGCTGACGCCCGTGTTCGCAGGGCGACTAGTCGCCTGCCGCGCATTGGCAAGCTCCCATCACCGATGCGTATTAAGGCGCGGCACGCCCGCTCCCTTGCTGCCAGCGTCTGTACCACGGGCACTGACATTCAAGCCCCATCAGGCCCCGTCAAAACTGCCTACAACCATGCCCTTAAGGCGGCTATCCGCCCCAAGGGAAACAGGCGGGTCGAGTTTTGGACTCTCATGGCCGTGTGCGTCCCAGGGCACGCCCTGGAGATTGACGCCATTATGCAGCGTGAAGTCTTCCTGTGCCTGCGGCGACAGGTCAACCGCGACGCCACTCTTTGCGGCCTCGTCAGGGATCTCCAACACCATGTCCAGACCCTTTTTGGCGGAGGACCTGTTGGACGACTTGTTCAGACGCTTCAGCAGCTCCGTTGGACTTGGCCCACATTTGGCACCATGTACGACGACTGGGGCTGTCAGATCAGTTGGCTGAACCTTCCCCAAAACGCCTTCCTTCACATGCTGCGCGCCTCGCAACGCAGAGCCTTTCTGAGAAAAATCAAGCCACGGCGTCATGACCTTGGACACCTAGCTTCGGTCAGACAGGGCCTCGACCTTTTCGCCAGCACGTGGCTCGCCCGCACCAAAGGAGCTGCCAAATGCAACGCATGGCAGCTGGCGCTCCTCTTAAACTACCTGTCGGGCGGGGACCACACCCAACAGCGACGTTCTCGATCAAATACGTCCGCTGATCCCAGCCCTATTTGCCGTTACTGTGATGAGGAAGAGGAAACTCAGGAGCACACTGTGCGTGACTGCAAGTGCTGGGCCCGTGAAAGAGTCCCTCTCACCACCCTCATCAGTGACGAACAGTGGGCACGTCTTCCTCCGCACACAAGACATTGCGGGCTCTTCGATGAGGACCCAGCCCTCCTCGATCTGCAAGCCGACCTCGCGAGGGACCCGCTACCTCAACCCATACCGCGGCCCCCGCCTGAGGGAGATCCTGCGGCTTCAGCCCAGGACTCCTACACCACTTACCTCGACCACGACACTGGTTGGACATGGGTCTACGCTGCCACGGACGGTGCATGCACCAACCAAGCCATCCCTTTGCTTGCAAGAGCGGGCTACGGCGTCTACTACGGCATCGACCACCGCATGAACTACAGTGCGCGCGTTCACGGCATCACGCAGAACGCACAGCTTGCGGAGACCCTCGCCATTGTCCACCTCACGGCATGTGCTGAACGGCCCGTACACGTCTTCGTGGACAACCAGGCGGTGGTCGACGGCTTCCAAAGGATCATCGACGGACACTCACCTCCGCAGGGCACGCACGTGGAGTTCTGGGAAAAGGTCCACCGATGTGTCATGGCCAAGCCAAACATGTTCCGCGTAGAGAAAGTCGCTAGCCACCAGGGCGACACGGGCATCGACCTCGGGCTCATCGGGCCCATCGCGGAGGAGTTCAATCGTCAGGCTGACGCCCTCGCCACAGCGGCGGCACGTACTCATAACCTCCCAGACGACATCGTTGAAGCTGCCAAAGCACGACACCGCCAAGCGACCGTGCTCCATGGAGTCGCCGTTGCCATCTACGAGCGGAGACATCGTACTCTTCCTCTCCCACACCGCAGGGCTGGGTTCACTGCTGCAGAACTAAACAAAATGGAACCAAATCCCCTGCTGTCTGACCAGGCTCCACCCGTGGCTGGACCAGACATCCCACAAAACCCCGACGAGCTCTGGGCCGAGGCCCAACGGGGGTTATTCGACGAACAGGAGGACGACCCGTTCGGCTTTGGCGGAGGTTTGGACTTCCTGGGCGACGAGTCAGCCAGCGCCAACCCTGCCCCGGCGGGCACCCGCACGGCGCCCCCGACTCCGCCATTGAGTGCGTCAGCCCACCCACATGACAACGCCGTTCCTTTTCAAGACGCTGATGAGCAGGACGATGACCTTTTCAGCCTCGGTGGGGGATCGGACGCTTTGGACGACGGACCAGCCAACGAAAACCCCGCCCCGTCGGGAAACCTCGCAAACCCTACTGCGACGCCGTCCCCAAGAGCGTTAACGCCCACATACGATGATATCGGTCACCGCCAGGACGCCGACCACGACCCGAGTGCCCCCCGAGGATTGGGTGGCATTGAGGACGCACCGCCGACACCACACGCTGCCGACCATGCCGCCCCACCGAGTCACCAACCCTCTACGCGACCGACCTCAGCGGCCTTGCACGGCATCACGACTGGCCCCACCGTGCATACCACTTCACCTTCCCATCGTCAGCGACCCGCGGGGGCGGCTTCAGCCCCCCCGCAGGGTACTAAACCAGACAGGCCCTCGTGCCCCACCCACGCTTCCTCCGTTGCTGAGCGAGAGGAAGCGGCTCCCCTGACCTCTCGGGGCGCGGCCCTAGCGGCTCCAGCCCTGGGGTCGCGCCGGCCCCTCCAGTCACCTTTTAACGGTGACGGACGTCAGCGTTCAGGGTCCCGCACGCCGCTAGCCCACCTGGACAGGCGTACCGAGGACCTCGCCTCTGTCTCGAGATCCTCGGCGGATGTCACTGAGCAGCACCTCTCACCGACCGTGAAACCGAGCTGTCACAGGCTATGGCTGCCCTTCAGCAGAAGTGCTTAGCTCTCGCCGCGGACCTCGCCGCTGCCCAAGCTCGTCAAGGTCCTCTACTCCAGCGCCTCCATAGCGCTGGGCGAGCCTTCGCCGAGCTGCTCACCACCTCGCCCGATGGTGTCGTGCCGTCACTCAACATCCAAGCTATGTTGTCATCGTTCCGCGGCGCTCCACCTGGTGCCCCGCGCTGATCCCTCCTTTCTGCCTGCCCGTGTGTACGTGTGGCTCCGCGTCCACGGTGTCAGGGCGTGGGGGCGGGGGGTGCCCCGTCACTGCGCGCCGCTTAGCGGCCAAGCGCCCAACTGGCGGTCCGCCAAGCCGCCTAGCCACGTGCCAGCACGTCGCCTTTCTTGTTGGGGCCTTTTACCTCACGCGGTCTGTCAGGTGAGATCTTCATCGTCTGTCCGCCGTCTGTAGCGTCAGTCGCACTGCGCCGGGGGAGGGGGTTTTGTAGCCCGCCCTCGTATCTTAAGGCTGCACCGCCGCAAATAGTGCTTGCGAGTTGTCGCACCGCAGTGCGCCTCGCGGACGGACCCTGGTCCGCCTACTTGTCCGATCTCTCTCTCTCTCTCTCTCTCTCTCTCTCTCTCTCTCTCTCTCTCTCTCTCTATCTCTCTCTCTCTCTCTCTCTCTCTCCTCTCCCTCTCTCTCTCTCGCTCTCTCTCTTCTCTTCGCTTCTCTTCTCTCTCTCTCTCTCATCTCTCTCTCTCTTCTCTCTCTCTCTCTCTCTCTCTCTCCTCTCCTCTCGTCTCTCTCTCTCTCTCTCTCTCTCTCTCTCTCTAGTCTCGGCTCGAGAGTGCCCAGCACTCAGACCGCAGCCGCGACGCGAAGCGCCCCGCCTCGGAGCCAGACTCCCAGGCCTCGCGAGACCGGAGGGGTCCCACCAGGACCCTACTGATTCGCGTCACCTCTCCTCAGTGCGACCGCCGCCATGGCCCCCCTGTCTGTGCCAGGCCGCCACCGCGCCTTCACGTCTCACCATGCTGTACTACCTGAGCTACCTGGCCATGTTACTGTGCACAGGCACCAGGACCTTGTCTTCCGCGTGCCCGTCCTGCACGGGCGCGACCTCCCAGTGCCACCTGGACACGCCCCACACGTGCCGCGTGCGGATCTTCACGAAGATCTACGTATACTTGGGCATGACGTGTTTCACTTGCGCGCCGAGCTGCGCGCCTACCGAGCCGACCTCCGCGCTCACCTACCAGGCACCGACGCCAACGCAGACGACTCCGTCCAGCACCTGCACACCTCGGCACGGCCAGGTATCCAGGGGGGGGTCGGGCCCCCGACTGCTGAGGGTGACGGTGCTGAGTGCGGTCGGGCTGTTCCCACGCCTGCCGTCGTCGCGCCGTGCGTGACAAGCAGTCGGCCCCCAACCTCCCCCCGAGAGCGCTCCCGCGGCAACGTAGGCACCGCTCTCATCTTCATCGGCATTATCTTGCTGAACTTTGGGTACGGCCGTGGCTCCACCTTCAGCATCGTTCTCGGCGCCGTCGGTCCGCAGACAGCATTGACGCCAGCTCTGACGACGGCGCTGCAGTCAGCATCGACGCCAGCGAGTGGTACGAATTCGGCACCACCCTCGCCCCCTCCCTCACCCCGCCCCGCAGGAGGAGGAGGAGACGATGACGACCACGACGACCTTGACGACTCATTACCGGCGCCGGCGCCGAGGTCAGCACCGACGCTCCCACCGACGGCAGTCGCCGATCTATCGATGATGCATGCATATACGACCACAGGTTCGCTGACCCCGACGGCAGCATTGACGGCGGCGAGGACGGCTCCGCGCAGCCGAGACGTCATCGCCGACGACTGCTCTCACGCCAACCCTGCCAGATCCAGCACGCCCTGAGTCGTCCGCGGCGGCGCCAAAGGAGGCACCCGCGTCGGCCTACACGGCAGCGTTCGTGGAGCGTGTGTGGTTGGAGGTCATCGAGTGGTACAACGTGGTGTCACCGTCCACGTGGGCCACCCTGTGCGCCACGTACGTCATGTACTCCTTTTTCATCGGCTTCCGCGACGAGTGGCGGCGACGGAGCGCAGCTACAGTGCGGCGGCGACGCCGACAGCGCGGGGGCGACGTCGACCGCAGACGCCATCTAGGCCACCAGACGGCCGCCCAGGGCCGCCCTGGCATCAGCCCCCACACTGCCTCGAGCCTCGAGCCGACCTCCCTGCCAAACCCTGGGAGCACGCCAGCGGGGGCGGCTCCAGCCCCCCCGCATGGCACCACGCCTGCCATTCCTGTCATCGGCCCCCACACGGCCTCAAGCCCTGAGTCGACCCTCCCGCCAAAACCTGGTGGCACGCCAGCGGGGGCGGCTTCAGCCCCCCCGCATGGCACTACGCCTGCCATTTCTGTCATCGGTCCCCACGCTGCCTCGAGCCCAGGGGTGACCTCCCCGCCAAAACCTGGTAGCATGGCAGCTGGGCCAGCCTCGGCCGTCTCACATGCTCACACGCCTGCCCTGGAACCTGGCTCCCTCGCAGCCTCGCGTGTTAGCACTAGCACTCCCAGCACTAGCACTGTGACTGTACGGGAGCACCTCGAGCGCTACCTCGGACCACAACCAGCCACCATCGGTTACCTCCGAGCCGTCAACCGTCGCTCGGCAGCTCGGATTCCACCGCGGCTCCACGCCGGCACCGAGGTTATCGTACAAGGCCAGGTCCACAACCCCATCAACGGCCTCCGAGGCATCGTACGAGGGCCGTCCAGGGAGTACCCAGGCCTCTGGACCGTCACGCTGCCTACTGGTGACACTGCCCACCTCCGCGGTTCCAGTTTGACCGTCCCAGCACCTCCGCTGCGTGCCGAGGTGCTGCCCACCAGTACAGGCATACTCACGAGGGCGCCAATCCAGGACCCCCAGCCTGCCCCCGCAGCGTACACAAGTTGCAGCAGTCTGGCGGCACGGCGTCCTGACGACACAGCGGCGGCACCCTGCAAGTCGGCCTCGCTGCCTGCCGCCAGCAGCCGCGATCAGACGGACAACACGGCTGGCCACGACGAAGGCCCCGGTGGCTCACGCGATGACGGTGACGACGACGGCCTCTTCCTCGGGGTACAGGTCGAGATCACCGCACCGACCAGCCCTCTGCGTGGATACATCGGCACAACCATCGACTTGTCTGGCGACCGCGTCGTGGTCCAGTTCACCGGCGGTCTAACCGTCGGTTGGAGCCGCTCCGATGTGACTCGCGTTCGCAAAGACCCAGGGCTTCAGCTGTCAAGCAGCACGCAGAAACTGATGCGGCGCCTCGACCAGTCGCCGCGCCCCTTCCCCGGGACTGCCCTGGAGCCCCTCCATGACATCCCAGAGGAGCCTGTCCCTGCTGACCTCCCGCCTGCCCCCTGGACGGAAATGTCTGTGGAAAAGACAAGCGCCTGTTGTTCACACCTGCTACACATGCGTAAAATCACTCACTCTGACTCTATTCTGTTATGTCAGAAACAAGGATGCCGCCACACAGTGTCTCAGCCTGATGTGTCAGAAACAAGGATGCCGCCACACAGTGTCTCTCCCCTGCCGACGGCCGCAAGAGACGTCAGTACCACAATCAGTTCCCGCGCTACCTGTATGGCCACTCGCTCGGCGGCGCCTTCAGGCCCGCCGAAGCCTGGTGACCTACAGACCTCTCCTCGGCATCATCGTCTCTCAGAGTTGCAGCCAGCTTTGACGCCAGCTCCGACGTCCGTATCGAGGCCAGCACCGACGCCAGCCCCTACGACAGCACCGCCAGCGTCAACACCCAGGCCTGCGCCTACGCCGGTACCTACGCCAGAGTTTCAGGCCGCATCGACGCCAGTTCCGGCGTCTCCATCGAAACCAGCACCGATGACAGCTCCTATGCCAGCACCCCCAGCGGCACAAACCACAAATTATCCCACCCCGCCGATGACCCTGGATGTCCCTAGGCTAGCACCGCCGACCACCGCATCCATTGAGGCGCCCACGTCCACATCAACGACAGCACCGACGGCCGCATCGAGGCCAGCCTCGATGAGTCCTCAGCCAGTCACTGCTCTGACGCCTCGTCCATGGCCGCGGGCGGGAGTGCAGCCTTCAGGCGCACTCTCCGCTAGCGGGGCCGCCATGTCATGTCATGCCACGTCCGCCTCGTCGCCCGTATCGTCTGTGACGGCAGCTGGGACGTCCGCATCGGCATCCTGACCAGCGTGGTTCGGCCAGCATGTTGTTTGTATGTGCCAATCTTGCGTTTATTCTTGTTTCTGGTTTACCTGAATGTGGCGACGTTAACCCGGCCGGCCACCTTCGCTATCTACTGCTTGGCTTTCAGAGCAAATAGGTGGTGAGATGCGTAAGTGTGCACACGTCTTCTATCCCACTTAGTGGGATAACGGGTTTTTGCTATTCATGCGTAAAATCACTCACTCTGACTCTTTTCTGTTGTGTCAGAAACAAGGTTGCCGCCACACAGTGTTCTGCCTGACGTGTCAGAAACAAGGATGCCGCCACACAGTGTCTCTGCCCGATGTGTCAGATACAACGTTGCCGCCACACAGTGTCTCTGCCTGATGTGTCAGAAACAACGTTGCTGTCACACAGTGTCTCTCCCCTGCCGGCACTTGCGGCGGCGTTCGCAATGGGTTCTCATCCACACCCTCATCCTGTCCAGCGTGGTTCTGCCTCGCCCTCGCCGCGTGTGCGCGTCCTGCCTTGCTCACCCAGGTGCTGTTCCCTGGTGTGCCGTGCCTGCTGGCGGGGTGGCGGCTTCAGCCCCTCCCCACGCACTCGAGTCTCCACGCCATGTCATGTTCGCCATGTCGTTGCGGGTGCATCCGCTGTGAGGGCCTCCACTGCACCCTTGCACTGTCTCTGCCTGTGCGCATGCTGGGCCATTCGGCTCCCAGCATGTGCACCTTTTCCTCAGCGCGTCTGGCGCCCCTCTGCCGTCCGCCGCCTGGCCGCGGACTCTGTCACTTTCGAGGTCCGCCAATGGGGGCTAAAGGTTAGCTGGCAGCGGCTGGTGCCGCTGTGCTGTCGGCTAGCCTTTGCCGCTCCTGTTGGGGTTCTCGGCCTGTGCGCACTGTGCTGGGCCATGCGGCTCCCAGCTGGTGCACCTTTTCTCTTTTCGCCAGCCCGTGCGCCCGTGAGGCACCGCGGCCACGGGGCCTGGGCGTGGGGGCGGGGGGTGCCCCGTCTCTGCGCGCCGCGCTGCGGCCAAGCGCCCAACCGGCGGTCCGCCAAGCCGCCTTAGCCACGTTCTCACGTCGCCACTTGCGTTGGGGCCTTCTTCTTCACGCGGTCTGACAGGTGAGATCTTCACAGTCTGTCCGCCGTCGTAGCTTCAGACGCACTGCGCCGGGGGAGGGGGCCTGTCGCCCGCCCTCGTTTCTTAAGGCTGCACCGCCGCTAATAGTGTTTGCGAGTTGTCGCACCGCAGTGCGCCTCGCGGACGGACCCTGGTCCGCCTACTTGTCCGTCTCTCTCTCTCTCTCTCTCTCTCTCTCTCTCTCTCTCTCTCTCTCTCTCTCTCTCTCTCTCTCTCTCTCTCTCTCTCTCTCTCTCTCTCTCTCTCTCTCTCTCTCTCTCTCTCTCTCTCTCTCGCTCGCGCTCGCGCTCGCGCTCGCGCTCGCGCTCGCGCGCTCTCTCTCTCTCTCTCTCTCTCTCTCTCGCTCTCTCTCTCTCTCTCTCTCTCTCTCTCTCTCTCTCTCTCTCTCTCTCTCTCTCTCTCCTCTCTGCTCTCTTCGCTACTGGCTTCTGACGGAGTCTGGGTTAGGTGAGCCTGAGTGTGGGTGAGTCTGAGTATGGGTACGTCTGTGTGTGCCTGACTCTGAAGAAATGAATCTGAGTGTGAGTGAGCTTGTGTATGAGTGAGTCTGGGTGCGAGTCTGAATCCCAATGGTGCCCCTGGCAGTGTCTGGCGACTAGGAGGCCCGGGTCGACTCCTCTTTGGGAAGCCAAAATGCTGCCCCTGGCAGCGTTTGGTGACTATGAAGCCCCTGGTGGACCCCCCCTGGGGCTCCCAAATGATGCCCCTGGCAGCGTTTTGCGACCATGAGGCTCTCAAGAGAGACATGTTGGGGAGGCCAAACGGCAATTTTAGCTGAGACGTCCCACCAAAATCGGCGCGAACGGGCTCGTGAGATCAGCCAGGGTGGCTCCCCCTTGGGGCTCCCAAATGATGCCCCTGGCAGCGTTTTGTGACCATGAGGCTCTCAAGAGAGACATGTTGGGGAGGCCAAACGGCAATTTTAGCTGAGGCGTCCCACCAAAATCGGCGCGAACGGGCTCGTGAGATCAGCCAGGTGGCTCCCCCTTGGGGCTCCCAAATGATGCCCCTGGCAGCGTTTTGTGACCATGAGGCTCTCAAGAGATACATGTTGGGGACGCCAAACGGCAATTCTAGCTGAGACGTCCCACCAAAATCGGCGCGAACGGGCTCGTGAGATCAGCCAGGGTGGCTCCCCCTTGGGGCTCCCAAATGATGCCCCTGGCAGCGTTTTGTGACCATGAGGCTCTCAAGAGATACATGTTGGGGGGCCAAACGGCAATTCTAGCTGAGACGTCCCACCAAAATCGGCGCGAACGGGCTCGTGAGATCAGCCAGGGTGGCTCCCCCTTGGGGCTCCCAAATGATGCCCCTGGCAGCGTTTTGTGATCATGAGAGAGTGTGAGTGTGAGTGAATGTGACTGTGAGTGAGTCTGAGTGAGAGCGAGTCCCATCTTATCGTATCGAGTCCTATCTTATCTTACCTTTATTACCATCTATCTTATATTATCTTGAAATCTCTTATCTTGTCTTATCTTATATCAACTCATCGTATCGCATCATATCTTGTCTTATCTTATTACTCCATAGGCTGTCTTATCTTATATATTATCCTACCTTGTCATATATCTTATATTACCTTATCATATATTGTGCTATCTTATCTTATCTTGTAGTATCTTATCTTGTCTTGTCTTATCTGGCGATTATCATTGGGAGGAGGGAGGCGCGAGCGGGAGGAAGAAGGAGGAGGAGGAGTGGGAGGCGTCAGACTAATAACAAGAACCCCAATCCTTAGGATATGGGGAAATACCTACCCTCCCGCTCTATGTCGAGTATTGGCCGACGGTATCACAGATGCGATCAACCATATGCGCGTGACGTGTGACGATGATGCATTGCCAGGGGACATGAGGGAGGAGGAGGAGGAGCTTCGTGGGTCCCTTTCAGCCTTTTATGTAGCTTGGGACCCATATCTCGGTACTGACGAGTCTTGGGCGCCCGACTTTGTCGATTCTCGGTCTCGGAGGGTTCGTGCTGATCCAGAGCGCCGCAGGTTTTTGCCCCCCGAACCGCCGCCCACCGAATCTGCAGATGCAGGCGTTGTTTACGATCCCACTGCGGAGCCGCGGGGCCCTGGCCCGATCGAGGCCTCAGAGGAACAGGAATATGCCGATGCGCTCTCATTCCTGGATGGCACTGTGTTGCCCCCACCCGGCTCGTCTGCTCCGCCCTTTGCACCCTCTCCCCCCCCATCCGCTCCCTCCGCCACCTTCGCAGCCCGTGGAGCTCACACCAAAAATGCGAGCTCTGATTGCTGCCAAGCGTACGAAAGCCAGAGAGCGACGTCGGATTCGCCGCGCTCAGCGAATAGCCCCCTGGACTTTCCAGCCCGATTTCGGGGTCGGGCTGTTTGATAACGCGCACGACTAAACAGGTTGGCAGGGAGGGGGTATGTATTAGCAGCAGGTGGTTGGAGTTGGAAGATCGCACTCTCGGTCAGGCACTTTGTCAGCCCGGGTCTTGCTCTCGCAGTTACACCGTCTTTCGAGCCCAGCGTTGCCTCTTTCACCTCACCTTCCTACGTGGCGGCACGTCTGCGTTAGCCAAGGCAGAAACTTGGGAACTCAGTGGTTCCCGCCTTTTGCTGGTTTGTGAGCAGGCTGTCAGGATGGAGGCCGCAGGTGCATCCTGGGGTACTTGTGTGGCCGCGCCTTGATCTCTCCACCTCTGTTGCCAGCGTTTCGGGCTTTGCCAAGACCAGCGCTCTGTGGCTGGTACTATGGTTAATGCGTGCCCTCCCCGTTTTTGGCCAGTCCCGTGGTGGTATACAGATAACCCCCAGCTCATCCGTCAGTTTCGAGCTGAGCTGGAATCACGTCCGCTGAATGAGCTTGCTATGCCATAGCCGACTGACTTCCAAGAGACGCGCCACAGTAGTTCTGACTTTCACCGTGATCAGTTTTGCTGCAGACTGCCTCTCTTGGACCTTGAATGCGATGTCTGTCGTCCAACTTCGGTCTTCAGGGGTATCCGATGTTTGCAGCCTCGGGTGAATTTTGCAGGAGTCCCCGCCTCTTTTTTTCGGGCCCCCCCTCCGAGAGAGCCTCTTCCCCCCCCCCTCTGTCCTGTCTCGGGGGTCGAGCCGCGACCAAACCAAGCGCCCGTAGCGCTTGGCCCGCGGCAGGGCTCTCGGCGTCGTCGTCGTCGCGCCCGCCGCCAGGCGGGCCGTGCCTCCACCCGTGCAGGATGGGGTAGCAGGGCGGGTGCACGTCGCAGGGGGGGCAGAGGGGCCGGCGAGGCTCGCTGCCAAAGAAGCCTGTCGCAGGACCGTCGCCTTCTGTTTGTCTCACTGACCACGGTTGCGAGTCTGCGATACTGCCCCTGTTAGGCCGCCATGAGTGCGGATCGCCTACTACGGGTCGGGTGGCAGGGTTAGTATTGTTAGTAGCGGGGGGGAGGTACGATCTACATG
>CAUYUJ010019519.1:72500-178089 GCA_963575745.1 Prorocentrum cordatum | reverse complement strand
GATGATTGCAGCGACCGCCACCATCGTCTCTCTCTCTCTCTCTCTCTCTCTCTCTCTCTCTCTCTCTCTCTATATATATATTTATGTCTCTCTCTTTCTCTCTCCTTCTCTTTCTCTTCGCCCTTACTCTGTCTCACCCTCCACCCCCTCTACGATGATGGCGATGGCGATGGCGATGATGATCATGATGATGGCGACGACGATGCTGACGCTGTTAATGATAATGAGGCGACGGCGACGATGAAAGTGCAAACGATTACAACGATGGCAATATCACGGCGATGTCGGCGCGAAGGCTAGAGTTGCCGGGCCAACGATCCTCGCCGAAGCGCCAGCCCACAAGCCCCGCTGTGAGAGAGGACGAATACATCATCATCGTCATCATCATCAGCATCGTCGCCGTCATCATCACCATCCTCGTCGCCATCATCGTCAGCATCAGCATCGTCAGCATTATCGTCACCATCGTTATCATCATCATGGCAGTGATGCTCATCATCATCATCAGGCTCACCGCGTCATCAACATCTCATCAGCGCCATCATCACCGCCATCACCATCATCATCACAATCATCATCATCAGCATCACCGTCACCACCATCATCATCATCATCATCAAAATCAGCAGCACCAGCACCCCAGCCCCTCGCGGGCCGAGAAGGTCAGGCCACTCTTCGCCTTCAGGAACGTCGATGAGCGCCTGCCCTCCCATGTTGCTCTCATCCTTCCGTCATTATTTTCCTCCTCTTCCTTCTCCTCCTCCTCCCCCTCCTCGTCCTCCTCCTCGTCTACGCTGGGTTCCTCCTCCTTCTCCTCCTCCTCCTCTCTCCCCCTCCTCCTCCCCCCCCGCCCCCCCCCCCCCACCCCTTCCGATCCTCCCTCCCTCCTCCTCGCTCCTACTCCCGTGCCTCCCTCATATGCCGACTCCTGCTTCACTTTTCCCACTTTCTCCCCCCCCCCCCGCCCTGGCCTGCGCAGCGCAAAGCGAAGACATAAAAGGCTAAAAACTCGCACCGCAGCCAACAGAAAGTAAGAACGAATCAAAGGCGTCCGCCGCCTCGCCGTCTCACTGCGCGCGCCACGGGGCGACGAAGCTTTCCGGGGGGGGGGCCATCCTCGAAGGGGGGGTTGGGTGAGGGCGGCGGGCAGGCGCGAGCAGAATAACGCGCAATGCTCACTCGGCCCGTCGGCGCCCACCCGTCGGCATGAAAAAGCCGATGGGTGGGGAATCGACGGGCCGAGTGAGGTATAGCACGCGATTCCGCTCGAAGTGTCTCGAGGCCGCGCGCGGCAGCCCGCGGGGGCCGCGCGGCGCGCGCGCCCGCGCGCGCCGAGCCGCGAGGCCAGCGAGCGAGGTCGACAGGCGATATAGCAACGCGCACCGCACGGCGTTGGATGATGCCCGCGGGCGCGCGCGCGGCACGGCGCGCGCGGCGCGCGCGGCGCGCGAACAAAAATGTTCAAGCCACGGGGCAAGCGAAGCAAGCGCGCGCCAGCGATCGGGAGGAGGAAAAAAGTAAGGGGGCAGGGATCAGAGGAGAGGACAGCGCGGGCACCTGGGATACATGTCTACACATATTTATATATATATATATACATATATATATATGTATATATATATATATATACACGCGTATGTATAGATGTGTGTATATATAGAACTCCGCACGCGTGCGCGCGCGTCGGGCGCGCGCGGCAAGTTCTGGATTGTCCACAATAGACAAGTCGTCCCGTTCGTCGGCCTCCTTAGAAGGGCCACAGATATTTCAAATTTAGTTTTTGAAATTACATGGCAGCTTTTCTATTGTTGGCAATGCGGAACTCCGCGCGCGCGTGGCGAATTCTGGATTGACCACAATAGACAAGTCGCCCCGTCCGTCGGCTTCTTAAAGGGCCACAGAAATTTCAAATTTAGTTTTTGAAATTACACGCAGCTTTTCTCTTGTCGACAATGCAAAACTCCGCGCGCGTGGCGAGTTGTGTCTTGGCCACTGTCTTGTCCTCAGTAGAAAAAATCCTTAACAAAGGGCCACGGACATTTCAAAGTATTACATGGCAACTTATCTGTCGTGGACTACGAGCTCCGCGCGCAACTTCCGCGCGCGCGCGGGGGTGCCACGTGCCAATTGACGCCTCGGGCATGAATGCGAAAACCACTTGCAACGATGTTAACACAATGGAGTTAACGAGCCCAAATGTGCAGAAATCAATCCGCTGGGGCAAAAATCAATCCGCTGCTACCAAAAATCAATCCATCCGTAGCAAAATGAATCCGGATTCAAAATTATCAATCCATCCACTCGATTTCAATCCGTGCTACTTTTTTCTATCCGTCTGGAGCGGTTTGGTCAAATCATGATGGAGGATGTCGGGGTCGATATTGGGCGCCCACTTCGGTGGCGGCGCGCTCGCGCGTTCGGCGGTTGCCGCGGCCGCGCGCCAGAGGGACCGCTGCGATCGCGCCGATCTGCCCCGGGAAAGGCGCTGTTCAAGTGAAACTCAGTCAGGTCGAGCATGGCCAGGACCGGGGCCCCGAAACTGCTCTGGGACGCCCTGGCTCAATCCCGGGTATTGGTGCGCGCGCTCAAGTGTCGCGGGCTTGCGTGCGCGAGTGTACTGCAAGTGTAATTCAAGTGTAGTTCAAATGCTGTTCAGGTGTAGGCATTGTCGTTCAATTGCGGCCCAAGTACTCCCGAGCATAGTTCAGGTGTGTTTGATACGTGGTTCAGGTGTAGCGCAAACGTGGTTCATTTGCTGTTTGTGTCTGCCAAATGTAGCTCAAGTGTAGTACGAGCGTGATTATGGTTCAAGCGTGGCGTCAATGTGGTTCAAGTGAAGTTCAAGCGTGGTGCAGGGTAGCCCTTGTAGTTCAAACGCAATCCAAGTCTAGTATATATGTACTTCTAGTGTAATCCAAAAGGGGTTCAAATGTAGCTCAAGTGCGGTCTAAGTTTTGGTCGGGTGAAATTCAACGGTGGTTCAGGGGTAGCCCCTCTAGTTCAAGCGTAGATAAAGTTTAATTCAAGCGTAGCCCGATGGTAGTTCAAGTGCAGCTCAAGTGTGGCGCGGGTGTGTCTCAAGTGCAGTTCAAGCGCGGTCCAGGTGCAGCCTTTTAAAGTGAAAGTGTAGTTCAGGTGTAAATCAAGTGCGGTACAGGTGTAGTTCGAGTGTTGCCCACATGTAGTTCGAAAGTAGTTCCAGTGTAGCTCGAGTGTAGTTCTATTGCGGTGCAGGTGTAGCCCTTGGACTTCAAATCTAATCCATGTGTAGGTCAAGTACACCTCGGATGAAATTTACACTGCATGTGCCCACGTGTATTTCAGGTGCAGGTCAAGTGGGGCCCGGCCGCAGCCCGTGACCTGCAAGTACAATTCAAGCGCATATCATGTGTAGCCCGAGTGGCGTTCAAGCGTAATCCAAGTGCGCTTCTCAAGTGTAGTTCCAGTGTCGTTCAAGGTGCGGTTTAAGCGTGGCTCAGGTGTAGTTCCAGCGTGGTCCAAGCGACGCCCTTGTAGTTCAAATGGACTCCACATGTAATGCAAGCTGATTCGCCTCCTTTTACTACCAGTCCTACTACTACCACTACTACTACTACTAATACTCGTACTCCTACTCCTACTCCTACTCCTACTACTACTACTACTACTACTGCTATTTCTACTACTACTACTTCTACTAATTCTACTTCTACTTTCTACTTCTACTCCTACTACTACTACTACTACTACTACTACTACTACTACTACCACGACTACTACTCCGAATACTACCACTACGACTACGACTACTACTTCTGGCGCTGCTGTAGTTCAGGTGTGGCTCGAGTGTGGCTCGGGAATAGTCCTTGCAACTAACAAGTAATTCGAGCTGGGTTCACGTGTATTAAACATGTCGTTCAAGTATAATTCAAGTGTAGACCCTGTGAATTTCATGTGTAGTCCAGGCGCCGGCCGTGTAGTTCAAATTAGCTCAAGTTGAATTCACCTGCAGATCAAGTGTAGGTCCAATCTAGTTCAAGTGTAGTTGAACTGTAGTTCGAATGTGGTCTGTATACACTTCAGCTGTAGTTCAAGTGCGGTTCGGCTGTTGGATGTATTTTGAGCGCAGTCCAGGTACAGTTCAAGTGTAGGCCCAGTGTAGTTCAAGAGTGGTTCAAGTGTACTTCAGATGTAAAGCAAGTTTGGGTGAGGTGTGGCCTTTGAAGTTCAACGTCGTTCAAGTGTAGTTCGAATGTAGTTCCAAGGTGGTTCAAGTGTAGCTCAATTGTATATCAAGTGCAGGCCAAGTGTACTTCGCATGTGATTCAAATGTGTCTCGGCTGTATTCCATGTGGTTGAAGTATTAGTTCATGTGCGGCCCGCGTAAGCGCAGTTCGGGTGAAGCTTTTGAGGCCAGGGGTCGATCCAGACTTATGCACATGCAATGCAGGTGCAGCTGTATCGGCAAGTGCAGTTAAAATGCAGTGCCCATGTGCTCTTACTGCAGTTCACACGTAGTTCACACGTGGTGCACATGTAGTTTGAAGTGTTGTGCAAGGTTAGTTCAGGAATTGTTCAAGTGCGGTCCAGGTGTAGTCCTTAGTTTCCAAGCGTAGCTCAAAGCTGGTTCAAATGTAGTACACATGTAGTTGCAGTGAGGCTCAGGTGTAGTACAGGCGTGGTTCGGCGCAACCATCGAAGCGCAAGTGTACAGCAAGTTTGTTTAAACATTTGGTTCGAGGGTCGCTTCAGCTTAGCCCATGCATGGTGCATGTGTAGCCCAAGTGCAGTTCAGTTGTAGCTTCGGTTGCTTCAAGTTGTTCAAGTGCGGTGTGCTCCTTTTAGATCAAGTGCATGTCCAGAACTGCTCAAGCGCAATTCAAACGGTTGTTCAAATGTGGCTCGGGCGGAACAGGTGTAGTTCAAGCGCGATCAGGAGCTGTTCGAAAAAAATACCTCGGCTGCAGCGCGCAGCGAAACGCCGCGCGGCACAGCGCGGCGCCGCTCGGCGCGCAAGGGCGCGAAGCGGATTCCGATCGGGGGGGCGCCGCCCCGCGGCCCGGCGCGCGGCGCTGGAACGTTGTTCTCGCGACGTGTGCGAGCGCGAGTAAGTCATGGTGCGCGCGCCCACTCATCGCCACATGTGCAAGACAAGTGGCAATGCGACGCTGACAGCGCGCCGCATCGCGCTATCGCGCGCAAGCGCATCTAGCGGGGCGCCCCGCTCCCGCCCCGCATTCGGCGGCGGCGATTTCCGCGCGACCATCCGAATTGGGGCCGCTTCAAAAATGCCCGCGCACTCGCGTCATGTTTGCCCGAGCACGCTTTGGGCGACCCACATGGGGTCCAGCTGAAAGGGTGTGGTGCAATAATTTTGGGGCAAATTTTCGCGCGAGTGTTGCGCTGGGGAGTTGCATGGGACTGAATTGCAAGTAATGTGTTACACGCGAAAATACAACGATCCATTTGCGCCCCGGAATGCATTGAACGCCTCAAACGCACTGCAATACAGCAAATCTATTGCACCAGCTCCATTGCGCCACCCCCGTAGCGCCGGGCCCCCTTCCGGGGCAACCCGACGCGCGCTCCCCGCTCGGTCGCGGGCGAATTGGGGCCGCCTCGCCGTCGTGTCGCGGCGCGACGAGTGGCGCCGCGCGGCTCGGATAGATGGGCCACGTCGCAGGTGGCATGCGCAACGGGATGCTGCTTCTATATGTGAAGGCGCATGCATGGTCCCTTGCTTCGGTGATAGAACTGCCATGTTTCTGTTGAGGGGACAGGCGCGCGGGCCCGCTCTCCGCGATGGGCGCGAGCGCGCGCTGTTCCTCCACCAACGAAATAGCTCGCGCCGCATATCCGCGCGGGTCGCCTCGGCGGCCCGGGCCCGCGCCGCCGGCCCCGAACCACCCCCCCCCCGCCCGCGCCGCCCCCGAAACCGGCGAAACCTTCCCGGAGGCCGTTCTCGGCTGGAAGAGCTTGAGAACCTCGGGGAACAAAAGAAACTGCGAGGTCCGATCCCCGCGGCGGAACGTCGCGTAGCTCGGGGCCGTCGGCAGCAATCCTTTCGCCGATTGAGCTGATGGCGCCGGAGACAACGCCGAAGTCGACGCCTGCTGCCGGGCGCGCCGCGTGCGCCGAGGGCGCCGCGGCGGGGTCAGCAGCGACTGCAGCTGCAGGCGAGCTCGGCGCAGCCCCCCAGGCAGCGGCGGCCGCGCCGCCCCAACTCGATCAGGCCGCAGTGCCGCGGGAACTCTGAGCCTGATCTTGCGCGGGCGCACCCGCGAGGAACGCGCGGCGCTGGGTCGGGCGAACGGCCGAGGCGAGATTGCCCGGCGAGATCGCGCGTCGAAGCCGTCGCGCCGTTTGCCCGTCGCGTTCGCCGGCTGCCGGGCGCTCGCGGGGCAGGACGCGCGGCGGCGCCGCGAGATCATGGCGGATCGAATGTTCGACGCGCCCGCTGCGAGCAGCAAGAGGTAACTGAGCCCCTCGTTGCCGACCATAAGTCTACCATGCACTGCGCTCTCTTGCGGAAGACGTCGGCGCTAGCGAGGCGGATGTCGGCGCGCGACCGCGGCAATCGACCGGCGCCCATGAGGGCCGACGCCGCCCAGGCGCCCCCCGTCGCCAAGTTGGCCCCACCGTTCGGCCAGGCTGTGCGCCAGACAGGTCATGGGCGGCACTGGGTCGCCGTGAATTCGACCTCCCTGGGTCGGGGCAGCAGGCGGCCACTCGCCACGCGCTCGCGCGCCACGCTGGCGATGCGAGACGAGACCTAGCCCGTTTGGCGATACTCGTCGAGGTCGGACTTCGCCACTGACCAGATCATGACCTCCCGCGCCCAGCGTCGAACAAGCACGCGAACTTGCTGCTCGGGCCCCGGGCGCGGAGGTGCCGCGCGTTGCCGCCGCGACAACCGCCAACGTCCACGCCGGCGACCAAACTGGCAGCAACGACCATGCCCGCCCCGATGGCCTTCCATCTGGAGTGGAGCCCCCTCCAGGCATCGAAGAGGCGCCGGAGTCTGGGTGCCCGCCAACGGCGTTGCTCTGGTAGAGAACCTCGGCGCCGTCGTGGGCATCTACTTCCTCGCCCTAAAATTGGGCCTGCTCTTCTACCGCGCGATTGGGGGCGCGACCGGCACCCAGAGCACCTCGCAACGTACGCATGAAAATGCTTGTCGTGCGTCACGTCGCCACTGTGGGCACAACCTCATGTGCGATAGTCAAGAGGAGTCTGCATCGGGATCCAGGTCTGCCAGGGCGCAGGGATAGCGTGAATATTGGGGAAGGTCCTGATCCATGAGTCGAAACCAAATGCTCCCAGATTCGTTGCGTGGCCCCCAGACGCGATGGCAACCTAATCGAGCCCGGAACGCTTCGCCAGCGCCGCATATGCGAACACCCTGTCGAACAATTGTCAGACAGCCTCGGCTACGCACACAGGCGGGCGCAATGAAGGCGTCGTGTCCGCTGCCGCTTTCTCACAGGACTCATGCACCATAATCGCAGGGAGTCTGGGGCCCTACACCAACGCCGTAGACGTGAACGTTGCGTCATGCAACTGTCGGACGTCGGAGGTTGCATTCGCGCGCGGATGCGCTGATGGCGTTGGGCCCGCGAGCTGCTCAGACATAGTCTGGGCAAGCCCGGGAGAATGCGTTCGGGGGGGGGAGCGCGCGGGCTCGGCCCCTGGAGTTGATGTTCTCGTAGTGGTGGATGTACGCCCCCCCTGCAGTCGCTCCTGGCGGCTGGGCGGGGTCCGCCGCGGCGGCCCCGAGAGAAGCGTCGCCTGCCGCGATGGGCGGGTAGAGGGGCACGAACGCGACGAATGCGATCCAGCTCGATGCAGCGCTGGGTGATTGAACGCGGTGAAGTTGACGCTTACGTTGCGAAAGTTCCTTAACAGGCTGCATGACATGACGGAGCGCTGGGGCCATCGCCGTCGAGGGAGGGCGGCGAGTGGATGACATGCAGGCCATGGCGGCGCGTGGGATGGGGCCGGAGTTCAGCCACCAGGTAAAGATATTCAGGATGGATCGGGCACTTGTCAATGCCGAACGCGGGATAAAACGAGCTTAACACGCGACTAATACGGGCGCGGCAGGCTGGCGCCCCCGAGCCAGAATGGCGTTGGAAGAAGGAAACAATTAAGAGGGGGAGCGAGAAATGGGCACCGTTCGCATCCTTCTAGGGGGAGGGAGGGAGGGGGGCAAAGGGGCTATGAGGAGAACGAGGAGGAAGGTTGAGGAGGAAAGGTGAGGAGACCAGGACTGGGGACTTAAGATAAGGAGTGATCGCTCGTCAAACTTAGTTGATCCGTGCTCGTGGGGTGTCTTGGGGGCCGGGTTGGGGGATGGCATGATACCTCCTCTCTTCGTCGACGGGGCGCTCATGCCTTCTGCGCTCAGGCCGCTCGCGGGGCGGGCTGCAGCCAGCCCGCGCTGTGCGCGCTGCTACGCCGCAAGCGGCTGCTCGCGCAAGGCTCTCACACCACGTGGCGTCAGGCCCTCGCCATAGGGCTCGCCTTCTGCTTCCCGGGCGACGCAGGGCTGCTGGAGTGGGCCCTCGAGTCGCCGATCGCTGCTGCCAGCGCGAGCGACCCTCTCGCGCGCTACGAGCGCATCTCCCCGAGGCTGAGCTTCACCGAGTACGTTGGCCTGTCTATGCGCTCCGTGCACAGATGGAGTCGGGCGCACCGCAACATGGGCGGAGGCCACGGCGAGGCCCCCCTGATGCTGATGAGGCTCTACCCCAAGAAGAAAGGCGGCATGGGGTGGATCTACGTTCGGCCAGACCGAAGCTCGGGCTCTGTCGGCCTCAAGGATCGATCACGGATCACCGCCAGGCGACAGCCGAACACTACCTGTGCCCACCCCCCCGCCCGGTCCGCCGACGAGAAGACGGCGGCGATCGAGGCGGGCACCGGGAAGCAGCTAAGCGTGGAGTTTGGCGCCGCACGCAGGCGCCCATGGGGCTCTATGCTTGGGTGGGCCCGCAGCGCTGCAGTCGCCGCGTGGGCGACGTCATCGCGGGGCGCCAGCGGAGGCTTCATCGTCTTCGCATGGAAGGCTGCGCTGTACTTCCGCGCTTTGGGACTGGGCCAAGTGGACGGTGGAGAAGCTAGACGACACGCGCACATTCTTGATGGAGCTGGGCGACTTCAGGGCCTACCTTTACGACCTCTGCCAGGACGGTTGGCTGGAATTGCCGATGTTACTTCTCTCCTTCCTGATGGCCTTCACCCCCGTATTCTGGAACCGGCGCTGCCGCCGCGGCCCGCCGAAGTTTGGCGCGCCAGGGACAGCGATGGGAAGGCCGGGCATTCGGTTCACGAGTCGGATTCGGAGTCGGAGGGAAGCAAGGAAGTTTCGGAGATGAGGGAGATGACGCAGGACCTGATGGATGAGATGCACGGGGGTCGTCGAGACCGTCGCCGCGCAGAGGCGAAGACCGAGGGAAACTCAGCTCGAGGCGGGGGGGGACAGTCCTCGCCGCTCGGATGGGTCGTCTGCTTGGAGTCCTGGGTCGAGCGTGGGCAGCTGGGAGCGCGTCCCCTCGCCTGCCGACATGGGCACGCACGTCGACCGCATGATTCAGTAGTGTCATTATACGGGCAAAGTTTTTGACGACAAGACGTAATTCAAAACATAACAGCATAAAACGCAAAATGATCGGTATAGCGTTGGACGAATCGCGGCTGACCGAACGCGAGAACGCGAGCGCCCGCGCGATGCTCCTTGCTGCAAACTGATGCCCCGATGAGGACCACGATAACAGCGTTTGGCGCGAAAGGGCGCGGACCGAATTGCCTACCAATCGCGACGCTGCGATCGGGAACCGCCGCGCCAATGACAGCGGCAGCGGTGATAATCGAATAAACACCTTGGAGTAAGTGGCACTGCGACAGCGACATCAAAGGCGCCCTTGCGTTCAATAACACATGGAAGGTCGCGCAGCCACGCGCGAGCCCCATGCGGCACCACAGCGCGCAACAGCATGATGAACGCAAAAGTACACAAGCAAACACGATGTGCGCGCCTGCGCGCGCTAACCTACAACCGCGGGCTCGCACGCGCGCGCGCGTGTTCGAGGGCGGTGGCGTCGCCAGAAGTCGCGGCACGATGGCAACTGGCTGTGCAAGTTTGCAGGTCGCCAGGCGCACTTCTGAACATTCTCGGGGACGCAAAACCATAATGAAAACCGCGCTGTGCATCCAAAGCGACGCGATTACGCGAAACGTACTTTCGCGTGAGACACCGGGGCGGCGTCGGCAACGTGGCGGCGGGCAGGGGCGCAGCAAATTGTGCTGCGTGTCTGCAAACCCCGGCCTCCCCGTGAACTTTTGCGATCAGTACGGGCCCCCGAAACAACAGAGTTTCCGCTGCGCCAGGTATGGTGGAATAGCCCCTGCAAATAATCTGGCGCGCGAGTGGGCCAGGCAGGGCAATTATTTTTGCGCCGCGTGGGCCGACCGTGATTGCGAGGAAGATTACGCATTCGCGCAGGAGGATATCGATGGGCTCGGACAGGACCCGAAATTCTTTGATACCTTTTACGCTTTCGCCAGGCCCGCCGATCTGCCAGGACCCATGCTGGATCGAGGTCCACGTGGCGGCGCCCCCTCATGCGGGCGTACCCCTCGCGCGTTTCGTGGTCCCACATGGAGGTCCACCGAAAGCCCCAGTGGCATGGCCCCATGGCGGCGCCGCCCATGTGGGCGCACCCCTCGCACGGTTCGTGGCCCCACATGGAGCTCCACTGACGGCCCCAGTGGCAGGGTCTACATGGCGGCTGCGCCCCATTTGGGCGCGCCTTTCGCTCGGTTCGCGGCCCCGCATGGAGTTCCACTGGAGGCCCCAATGGCGTGGCCCACATGGCGGCGCCGCCCCATCTTGGCGCGCCCCCCGCGCAATCGCGGCCCCGCACGGCACCCGCAGCTGCGTCTGGTTGGGTATTTCGCCAGGCCTATTCCAATCCAAGTCCTAATAGGCCTTTGCGAGGCCCCGTGGGCGACCGCGAGGGACTCTCTGAATTTCTTGACGTGCGTGGCCGCCCGCTTCTCGGCGCGAAGGAGTTGAATTGCGTCGCCTACTTGCTGCGTCGCGCGCGGGGCGGACTTTATGAGCACTGTGCCCACGGAGCATCCTGCGTGCGCTTGCGATGCTGCTGGCGTCGAGGTTACAGATTGGAGACCAAAGGTGCCGCGATCACTTCGGCGCCCGCTGTGCGTGGATCCGCCGGGACACGTACTCTACAAGCAAATGCCTTTGTGATTTCGTCGTCATCTGCTCATGCCGCCCCCTCGCATCCCCCCCGCGCTGTTCTTGCCTTGCCCTTGCTCGCGTTCCTTATTGTTCTCCTTCTGCGTTGCGCGCGTGCGCCCTTACTGCCATTCGACCCGTCTGCCTTCCTGTGTCCGTGCGCTACGGGCGGCGCCCGGCCGACGAAAAAACGATTGCCCCGACAAGATTGGCCGACAAAAACCGACCCCCCCCCCCCCCGACGCCCCCCCCCCCCGCAAACAAAAAAAAAAAAAAAAAAAAAAAAAAAAAAAAAAAAAAAAAAAAAAAAAAAAAAAAAAACGACAAACCAAAAAAAACGACAAAACAATCGGCCCGACAAAATGGGCCGACAAAAAAAAAGGTGGCCCGACAAAACAAAAACTACGGCCGCGACAAAAAATCTGACCGACCCAAGAAAGTGTCGCGACAAAATCGTTCCTGGCTTTCGCTGCGGGGCGGATTCATGGTAATTTCACAGTTAGGACGCGCCCCCCCTTGGGCCCCGCGGCAATTTTGTCAGACGGTCCGGGTGGGCATTTTGTCGGTCAGTTTGGTGGGGCTGTTTGTCGAAGCAGTCTGGTGCGTCCACGAGGTCGCGCCGCGTTCGCCGGGCGATTCGCGGCCCTAACGGGAGCGCAGAGGCATCGCGCGGCAAGGGGGGGGGGGCATGGCGGCGCGGCGGAGGGGGAAAGAGGAGGAGGGGGATTGGCAGGATGAGGAGGAAGACGACGAGGAGAAGGAAGAGGGCAAGGGGACATGGCGGCGGGCATCCCCGACTTCAGCTTGCCCGGTCCAACCCGCCGGGGGGGGCGTCGTTCGGCCGGGGCGAACGCTGCGTGGAGCTCGCCCCAGGGAGCTCCCGGGAGAGATTCGGGGGGGTGTGAAGGCTTTGGTATTCCGATGTCTGTGGCAACCGCCGCCGCTATGCCTGCGCTGTGGGTCGCAAGCCTTTTGGACGTTGGCGCTGGTCTCGTTTTTTTGTGCGAGGGGATTTCCAAAATGCCTTGGGGGCTTTCGTGCAAAACTTGCAAGGCCTTGTGGGCGTTCTCGGCGGCGTCATGGGCCTTCCGGCGACACTCGTGGGAGCCTCGCAGGGGCGTCGCGGAGAAATCTGGGCCCTGCTGCGGAAAAGTTGGGGCTGCTGGTTGCAACTATGTTTCGCGGTTTTCCCTCGTATTCCACCCCCCACCCCTTCCCTTTATCACCCTTTCTTCCTCCTCCCTACTAGCTCGTCCACACTCCCCCCTGCCCCGTCCCTCCCCTTCCCCCTGCCCCCCTCCCCCCCTGGCCCCCCTTCCACCTTTCCCGCATCTTCCACTCCCCCTCCCACCTCGCCCTGCTAATGCGCCCTTCCTGCCCCGTCGTTTATCTTCCCCTCTCCCTTCCTCGTCGTCGTCCTCCTTCCTTCCTATTATCCATTTTTGTTTGTTCCTGCCCCTCCCTGTATAATGTCTATGTTTCGGCGCGCCCAACACATCGTTCCGCGGCCCCATAGGGGGCCCCACCGGAGGCGCCAGTGGCAGGGTCCACATGGCGACGCCGCTCCATTTGAGCGCACCCATCGCACGGCTTGTGGCCCCATCGGGATCTCCACCGCAGACCTCAGCGGCAGGTCCGCCATCTTGACAGCAGAGGGGAACTCTCAGGGCCCCTCTTACGGCTCTCTTGGGGCTCTCTTGGGGCTCTCTTGGGGTTATATCGGGGCTCTTTTCGGTGCCTTCCGAGGCTCGTAGAGAGCCCCAGGGCGACTCCGACAGGGCTCCAAGACGGGTCCTGAGCGCCCCCAGCCCCCCTCGACCGCCCCCATTATCCCCCTCCTTGTTTCCCGTTTCATCCGCGCCTTCCGCCTCATCCTCCTCCTCCTCGCCGCGTTGCCCCTCCCCCCCCATCCGCGCGCGCCTCCCATTCCATCCCTCCCCGCCACTCCTCCTGCCAAAGGAACCTGGCTGTCGCTTTCGGCGAAGCACCAGCGCCCTCGGCGAACCGCGCTGCAGCGAAAGCGCTGCATTACGCGAGAGTAGTAAGATGGCATGTGTCCGACATGATGCGCGGACGCCCAATGCGTGGGCCTACGCGACACGTCGAGGGCGACTGACACGCGCACGCGATACAATTCACGACCGAAGTCGGACAATTAGCTCCGGCGGCGCACATGCGGTGGGACACGCGTGCGTTCGGCGTCACCCGCGCGGGGTGGCTAACAAATTCGCGGCGTTGCGGTCAAAGTGCCATTGTGCCCAACATCGTTTCGAAGCGCGCTGCGGTGCGCCGCGTTAGCGCGCGTGGACAGCGGCGTGCATGCGGTCCGCGCACTAGTACGAGCGATAGAGTATGAAAGGGCGAGGCGCGGCACGTGCGCCATGAAAACGCGACGCGCGGCAGAAACAATTATGAGAAGAAAACTCGCGCGCTTCGCGTGCGTCCGTCGACCGAAATTGCTGAATCAGGGCAAGCGCGCGGCGACGACCGCATTTGTCTCCACCAATCAATAATTAAAAAATGCAAAACAAAATTGTCGAGGTCCTGGTTTTGCTTCCTGGCGGGGGAGGGGCCCGACATGATGGGCCGCCCGAACCAGTTCGAGAAGACCTTCCAGGCGGACCGTGCGCCAGGAGCTCGCCGCGCAATCGCAGACCAGACGTCGACGGCAGCGACGGCGGGCTCGACAGCACCCCCCACCATCAACTTGGACAAGGTCTCGATGGAGGAGGTCGGGGTGAACATCGAGCCGCTGCGCGAGTCATTGCAGGATCCAAGGGTTCGCCTGGTGGAGAACCTAACGAAGCTGAAGTCGGCCCCGACGTTCGAGCTGCCCCTGGGGCTGTTGGCCCGCGTCGCCCCCGACCTCCTGGCCCAGACCTATAGCAAGCATGGCAACTATGGGCAAGTTCGCGACGGACTGGGTCAAACAAAAGGAGCTCTAGAATAATCACATCGGCCACGAGATGCTCATGCACTGCATGACCCTGGATCGCATGTTGGAGGCCTCTCCCGACTTCATCACGGCGACTGGTTGCGAGATCCTGTGTTCGAGGGTCTACGCGCTGACGCGGGCGTTCAATGATGCGCGCGCGATGTCCGACTGGAAGCAGCCCCGCGGCACGTCAGCCAACGCCTGGAAGTCGAAGTTGCGCTGGGACCTGGCGAACGAGCTGGACAGGCGCTCCGCGATGGATGGGGGGGGGGGGGGTCTCTGCCGAGCGTCGAGAGAGATCTCGCTGCGCGGCCGCAGCAGAAGGCGCCGTTCCAAAAGTACCTGCACAAGGCGGGCTCCGAGGGCGCCAAGGAGGAGGAGGAGAAGGACTGACGGCTTTCTGCGTGGGCGTTTCCGCCGAGGCCGAGCTCCCTTGGCGCTGGGCGCGGGTGCTGGCGCTCCGGTGCTCCGTCTGCTTCGACAGCGGCCTCGTGCGCGGGCAAAACCTACGCTCGGCGGTCTTGGTGGAGTCGCTCGGTACCTTGGCCCTTCGAGCTGCCGGTGCCGCGCTGACCTCGTGGCGTCTGGTTGCTTGCATCTTTCTCTTCAGTTTCACTGCCCTGGCCATGGCGACGTCTGGCGCAACTCCGCCACCAGAGGCTCGACCTCGCGACCGCGATCTTCTGCCGGACATGCCGCCGCCCCCTTGGGACGTGGCGGCCAACCGCATGGAGTGCGCCGCCGCCCCCCACGACACCATCAAGAAGGTGAGGTCTCCGACCAATGGGCTCATTCGTGTCCTGCGCTCCCTCTCGCGGGGGGCGGTGGGATCGGTGGCCGGGTTGGGGCCTGCGGCTCCGTGGGAGCGATCGACCTCTCTCCAGAAGAGGACGGCCTTGGAGCTTCTGGATTCGTGGGCCTCCTGGCAGGGCCACATCTACGACGTCGACGTGGACCTGGACGCCGCCGTCGAGCGCGTCCTCGCTGGCCGGTCCTCGCCGTGCGAGGGTGAGGGGGTCACCGAGTCCCTGGGCGTGGACTCGAAGGGTCGCCGCGCGCTGCCGAAGGGTGCGCTGTGCTCAGTCGACGTGGACGAGCTGGCGCTGCCCGCGCCTGGGGCCGCCCCTTTCAAGCTAATCGTCATCTGCCCTCTTGCAGTCGAGTATTTCTCGGACATGGAGAGCCGCATGCAGAGGCAACCAGATTCTGTTATGATGCGAGAGTTCGAGAGCCAGGTTGTCTACCGGGACCCCGCGCTGAAGTCTCGCGGGGCTCGCTTGCGCTCGGCGGGGCGACTCTGGAGAGGCGGCGTGCTGACGTTCACCAAGGAGAAGAAGGAGTCGGCGTCGCTCTTCGGGGTCATCAAGAAGTACGTGGGGTCGGAAATGGACGGCGAGTTGGTCGCGCAGCGGCGCGCGCGCGCGATTTGGGGCGCGCGGCGGGCCAACCTCCGCTGGGGGCGGCCGCCCTATGTGCCGGGGGGCCCCGCCTCATTCACGAATCTGGACCTCTCCAACATCGAGGCGGAGGGGCGCGTCTACTCTGCGGTCGGCGACGTGCCCGGCATGTTCTACAGGTTGGAGACGCCCCCGCAGTGTTGGCCCTATTTCTGATTGGACGAAGTGGGCGTGGACGAGTTCGTGCTGTGCATGGCCGAGCCGGCTGTCGACGTCGAGGCGCCCGCCGACTCGGGCCACCTGGCCCTGAAGGCGCCCGTCGCGGGGCGGTCGTGGGCGCCGCTCCTGGCGCACTCCGCCCTGCAGGCGTGCATGGAGACGGCCCTCGGCGAAGGCTCCGTTCGCGCTCGCCTGGTGCATCGGTTCCGACGCCTCAGCTCCACGGCGACGCTGGTGGTTGCGAGGCGCTCAACTGGCCCTACATGGGCGACTGCGGCGTGATGGCGAGCAGCGCGAGCGCGAAGGGTCGCGAGAAGGAGCTGGTTTCGAGCATGGCGGCGAAGGTCCTGTCCTACCTGGAGTCCGTGGGCCTCGCGGTCCACAGGGAGGAGGAGGGCGAGTTGCTCGAGTCTCTGGGAGCTGTCCTGAGGGGCCGTCCATATGTGATTGGCTCGTGCCCGTTGAGGACATGTCGTCTGGCCCTCGTGACCCTAGCCTTGGCGGGGGGACCCTACTGGACAGCGGCCATGTGGGAGCGCCTCGTCGGGCTTTGGGCTTGGGCGGCGGTGTTCCAGCGAACAAGCCTCGCCATCTTCGACCAGGTCTACCACGAAATGCGACGCCCTTCGAGCCCCGCCGCTGCATTCCGCCTGTCCGCGGAGGCGCGGGTCCGAGCTCGCCGCCGCTGCCTACTGCGCCCCGCCCATGGTCGCGCACCTGGAGTCGCCCTGGGCCTGCCGGGCTTTCATGGCCGATTCCAGCGAGGGTGGGGGGTTGATTCGCGCGAGGATTTCATGGCCGATTCCAGCGAGGATTTTAGGCCACGGGGTTGCCATCGCCCAGGCCACGGTGGAGGAGATTCGCGCGGAGTCCAGATACTGCGAGCTGCGAGGCTGGACTATCGCCGCCGAGGACCTCTACACCAACACCGGGGAGGGCGCCTGGCAGGAGGGCTGCGGCGGCTACGCCTACGATGCCGACGAGTTGGCGCAGGCCGCGGCCTCAATCGTGCGTGGCCCGAGCGTGCGCGCGCTCCGCTTCCGCCACCTCTTCGCGGGGGTTCGGCGGCCAGGGGGCCTCGAGGAGCACCTGCGGTGGCGGGCGGAGAGCGCTGGCATCCTCATCGAGGTCTGGCCCCTGGATGCGGTCATCGATCCGAAGCGCGACTTCACCGACCCCGAGCTTCTGGGCGTCATCGTGAAGCCTGTCGACAGGGGCTACTTCCATGGGGCGTTGGCATCACCCCCCTGCTCGACCTGGAGCCGCGCCCGCTTTCGAGGTCATGGGCCCCGTCCTCTGCGCACGCGTGCGGAGCCGTGGGGGCGCGCAGACATCGGGCTGACCTCGTGGGAGCGGCGGCTCGGGCTGGGCACTAAGTCGCTCATGACGGCGCTGACGGTGATCCGCGCGGTCTGCCCGTCAGAGCGCCCGTCCGACCCAGGGGGGCCGCCCTGCCCGTCGATCTGGGACCCCGTGGAGTTGAAGGACCTCGTCAAGGACTTTGGAGGATGGGTCAACTACCTGGACCAGTGCCGCCACGGCGCCCCCTCCATGAATCCGACCATGGTCGGCATCTTCGGCGCATTCGACAGGAGTGGCGGGGGCGCCGCCGCTCGGCTCTGCCTCGCCTGCCACCGCGAGGAACGCCATCGGGTTACGCTCGAAAGCCGAGAGGAGCCAGGAGGTCCGACCTTTCGCGCCGCTGCTGCGCAGACCTATCAGCCCGAGTTTTGCGATGCCCTCGGCGAGGTCATCCTCGAGGCTTTCTTGCACATGGGGGCGAAGAGGCTCGGGCCCGACGTCGAGGGCTCACTGCGGTCGCCTGCGTCGGCGACGCTGGGGCCATCGCGACCTGGGAGATCGAGGGGGGAGGTGCGACGAGGAGATCGGATCCGAGCGCCCCCGCTGCCCCACACCTGGCTTCCGCTGACGAAATGGAGACCCCTCTACTTCGGCAAGTGGCTCGGCTCCGAGCACGCCAACATCAACGAGACGCGTGCCATCGTTGGCCTCTTGAGACACCTGGCCAGGTCCTCGAGATCGCGGGGGCTTCGCGTCCTCGTCCTGACCGACAGCGCGGTGGCCTTGGGCGCGCTGGGGAAAGGCCGCTCGAGCGCCCCAGCGCTGTTGCGCCTGTGCCGCCAGGCGGCGGCCATCACCCTAGCGTTTCGCATCTACGGCTCCTACCGCTACGCGCCGTCCGAGGCGGACGCGGCGGACGGCTGTCCCGGGGAGGCTTCCTAGGGGCGGCGCCCGAGACCGTGCGAGCGCACGGCGACCGCGCGACGCCATCTGCTCCTCCCGCGTCAGGGGGAGGCGCCGCCGGGACACGAGCTGCGCGCCCTTGGCCAGGCTTGCGCAAGACTTTCTGGTGGCTGACGCTTCTCATCTTCGACCCGGTGGGGCGCGCGTCGACTGGCCGCGAGCCCCTGCAGCCCACGGGCGCGACCCCGATGACAAAAGGGGCCCCTTGGCATGGGATTACTACGCGACGGACCCGAGCGCTGGCTTGCTGGGCGGTGGCTTCACGCGCTTGCTCACGCACTCAGTGGCAGACGCCACCGCCGCGCAGTGGGCCCCCAAGGTACGGCAGTTCCCCAACTTCTGCATCCAGCGGGGCTGGCAGCTCACATCTGTGTCGGAGGTCAATCGTGCGCTGGCAGACTACATGGGCATCCAGTGCTACGGCGAGCGCAAGAGAGCGACCCTCGGCTCGGTGGTCTTGTTCGGCATGCTGGTGGTCTGGCCTGAGCTTCGCAACCAGTTGCCCCTCGCCCTGAGAAGCCTTAAGAGTTGGCAGAAGGTGGCTGGCACGAGCGAGGGTGGCCCACTCGCAGAGGAGGCCGTATACGCGATCGCCATCTACATGATCGAGCAGGGGCGCTACGTGGAGGCCGCTTGGACGCTCATGCAGCACGGCGTCCGCGGCCGAGAACAGGACATGGAGATGTTAAAGGTCGGGGGCGTCGCGTGGGACGGCCACTGCATGGCCCTGGCATGTGGCGTCAGTCTCGGGCCGCGGGGAGGAACTCAAGACGGGCACCAACCAGGGCGCCGTCATTGGGCGGGGCGGGGTCGCCAACCTAGTCCTGGGCTTACGTGACTTCAGGACGGGCAAGGACGAGAAACTCTTCGGCATCGACCAGATCCGCTTCCAGAAGCTCTGGCACCAGGCCTGCCGCGCGCTGGGCATGCCATGGGCGCCGCGTCCACATGGGATCCGCCACACGGGCCCCGGCGAGGACATTGCCCGAGGTCCCGCGTCGCTCGAGAAGGTCAGGCGTCGTGGGGGGTGGAAGGCACTGTCCAATGTCCAACGCTACTCCAATACGCTTGCCCAAACCAAGTTTCGCGCGGGGATGCCCAGAGGTGGTCCGTGACTCGGGCGTGCGAGCGGGGCGGGACCTGAAGGCGGAGATCTTGCGAGCCCTGAGGATGCGTCCCCGCCCGGGCGGCAGCCTCCCAGAGGCCCTCGAAAACGCCATCAAGAAGAGCCTCGCCAAGGACGTCGCCGCCGAGTTGATGAAGATCAAGAGCTCAACGGCGCGCAGTTCCAAGAAGGCCAACCAGACCGACGATGACGACCAAGACAGCCCTGGAGGCCTGTTCTCGGACGAGACGTTCGGGGAGGACACGGGCTGGTGGACTGAGTGATGGGGGCGCCCTTCGGGGTGGCTAGGGGGGCCATACGAGGGCGCCATAGGGACGGTGGCCTACGGGCGCGATCGTCACCCCGCAGTTCGATGCTCAGGCGTGGCGTCAGCGTGAGCAGCAGTGTGTCCTGGACGCCGTTTTCTGCGGCTTCGTTGGCCGCCACGACAGATGCAGAGTTCTCCAGCGTCGGGGGCACAAGTGGTGTTTGAGGGCGAAGCAAATCTCAAGAGCCACCCGACGCTGGCCGTGCAGTCGCCATCACATGCTCAGTTAATGTTGCACCGTCGGGGGCACAAGTGGTGCTTGAGGGCGAAATGTAGTTACCTCAAGAGCCACCCGACGCTGGCCGTGCATCGTTACCGCATGATCAGTTTTTTTTGGCAGCGTCGAGGGCACAAGTGGTGTTTGAGGGCGAAACCAACCTCAAGGGCCACCCGACGCTGATCTCAGGTTTTGCGCAGATCTTCTTGGCCACGTGGTGTGGATTTTCTTTTTCAGGTTGTCGCAGCTCCCCGCCGCGCCCAGCCCAGCTGCGACAACGACGGCGTTGCCAGGCAAAAGGGTGCGGGCATTGGAAGTGCGTGCTCACGATCGCGGCTCGTGAGCTGCGTAATGTACGAGTTTGCGATCGCGGCCGCGATACGACTACGGCTACGAGTACGAACGCGACTACGAGTAGTTAGCGACCACGACTATCATTACGACTACGGCTACGGTTACAACGACGAGTGCGGCTACGACTTCGACTACGACTCGGCGAAGAATGTGTCGATCAATATTGCAATCGTCTTCCAATCGTGCTCCACATTCTTCTGTCGCGCAAGGTAGCCCAGGGAACATTATTCGCTTGGGGGAAAACGCCCAAGACTATCCAGCACGGCGAACAGCAGTGGGAAACTCATCGGTGTCCCGTGCTTCCACTTATTTTGCCTTGCCTCTCCCCCTGTTCCTCCTCCTCCTTCTTCCCTTCTCCTCGTCCTTCGGAATGAGTCGAGGAGGAGCAGGGGGAGGGGGGGAGCAGGAGGAAGAGAAGGAGCATGAGTCTTTTGCCTGATATGCACGGCCCATCTGGGCCCTCTTTGTGCTGCTGGAGAATAAACGCTTGAACATCGGTGTCAGATTTCAGGTGCTTTGCTTTAGTCTCTCAGCTCTCGCTGGCCCCCGCCCTCCCCTTGAGTTTGTAGGATAAGGTGTGCTTCCAACCAGGGCAAGTTCAGACAGGGTACTGAAGGGGAGCGCGGCTGAAAATCAACCTCCTCCCTGTTGTGCTGCTGCGCTGGCACGGTGGCGGGGCTTGCCTCCGGCAGCTGGATTTTTGATATAGTCTACAGCCGCGGTTGCAAAGACACCCAGCAAGACGCCTGCAAACACCCAAGCGACGACCTGCCATATAATCCGGAAAGCACCCGCAACGCAGTCGGACACCACTGTGATTTGCATGCGGGCATCCTCTGGGTAACCATCGCAAACGAAACAAATGCGCTCGCCCTTGTCGTCACTGTCGATTTTGACTTTGCACCCACGATCGCATATTTCCAGTATCTGGACTCCAGATTTGGTTATATTTGCTTCGGGGCTGAACGTGTGATCTGTCTGCAGGAGCTGTAATGGCTTGGCTTCGGCGCGCCACGAAAAGCTGATCACCTGGCCAGACAACACCCGAAGCCGAGGCGGGTCAAACATGCGCTTTCCATTCTTGTCTGTATGCAGGCGCACGAAGTGGCTTGCAAAATCATTACCCAAATCATCCTCAATCTCAGGGGGCGGTGCCACGTCTGCTTTCTCCATGCCGGTCCTGCTCTCTACAATCTTGCCGCGGGTTGCCACCTTCACCACCATGACACTGCCAATGTACAAGGACCCAGCAGTGAAAACCGTCGTCCCTGGTTGGCGCAACTGGAAGGCCGTCTTGCACGACTTCCCCGACACGATGTAGTCCTTGAGAGGGACAACGGACTGCACAAGCATAGACTCTTGATGGCCCGCGCGAATATATTGGATCGGCGCTGGACCACCCTGCCTGGCGCGCTGAGCGCGCCGAGGTCGGCGCTGGAGACGACGCCAGGTAGCCCACCACGGATCCGAAAAATCCGCGCGGAGTGCCGAAAGTTTGTGCTCATACAATATGTTCCTCTTCGACTCCTTCGGAACCAGGAGCGGCTCCTCGCTGCCGTCCGCTCTGCCCTCGAAACACACCGCCGCATGCGTCCAGCCCGCACAACCGCTCCTGCTAAGCCCCTCCCGCAGCCCCCGCAGCACCTGCCTCTCGGCGGCCTCCTCCGACCCCGCGGGCCTGGAGGCAGCGCTGGGGCCCGCCCCCTCGGGCGCTGCCTCGTGCACCGCCCCGTCCGCCTCGAGGGGCTTCGGCGCCCTGAGAGGCCTCGACAGCGGTGGGGGCAGGGGCATCGGCACGTCTTCGGCGCCCACGACCGCCTCCATCGCCCCCATTCCGTCCCATTCCACTGGCTCGTCCCTGCCGGGGCCGCCCGCCGCCTCGCCCCGCCCCGTGAGCCGGGCAGTGGGGGTGCAGCAGTCGTGCGCGTCGCACGAGGTCTGCGCCCCCATTGGGCCCCCGGCCCACGGCGGCACCAAAGGCCGCGCCGCCTGGGAAGGGCGGATCGAGAGAGAGAGAGAGAGAGATAAAAAAAAAGAGAAAGAGAGAGAGAGAGAGAGAGAAAAAAAGGCCCCCTCGCCAACACTTGAGCCAAGGCGGCCTCCTCGAGCCTAAACGGCTACGCCGATCGGCCACAATTAAGCGCGCTGTGGTACTTACCCCCATGAAGGGAGCCCATCGTATTGGCCATGCGTCGAGAAGGGTCTCAAAACCGATCGCCCCCCCGAAAGGGATTAGGAACATGTGACCTGGATCAATACTTAGAAGCTTTCGATACGCGCATGTATGATTAAACATTTAACCAGATCATTATGGACCACCGTACGGTCAATGAATGAATTCGCTAAAGACCAGCGGAAACGGATTTAATTATATACATATATATATATAAATGTATATATATATATACACACCTATACGACCGCCCTTCGGGTGATAAGGATGTTGTGGGGGGCAACCAACATCTGACTCAATCGATCTCACAATCGATCTCATTCAACGGGACACTACGGGACACCACGGGACACTTGTCGTTCTGACTATCGATATCACTATCGGTCTCACGTAACGGGACACCACGGGACACCACGGGCCACAACGGAACACCACGGGACACCGCGGGGCACCTCTCGATCTCACTATCGATGTCACTATCGATCTCACTCAGCGGAACACCATAGGACACCACGGGACACCTCGGGGCACCACATCGATCTCACTATCGATCTCACGGTCGATCTCACTATCGATCTCATTCAACGTGACACCACGGGACACGTCGGGGCACCTGTCGATCTCACTATCGATCTAACGATCGATCTCACCCAGCGGGACACCACGGGACACCACAGGACACCTCGGGCACCACATCGATCCCAGTATCGATCTCACTATCGATCTCATTCAACGGGACACCACGGGACACCGCGGGACACCTTGGGGCACCACATCGATCTCAACATCGATATCACTATCGATCTCACGATCGATCCCACTCAACAGGACACCACGGGACACCACGGGACACCAGCGGGACACCGCGGGCCACCAGCCGCCGGAGGAGGAACACTTGTTCCGGCCGCGGCCCATCCACGGGAGGATTTCGGGACACCAGCGGGACACTGGCGGGACACCGCGGGCCACCGGCCCGGCCGCCGGAGGAGAAACATTTGGTCCAATCACGGCCCAGCCACAGGAGGAGTCCTTCTCGCCCGCCCACGCAATTTCGCCTGGCCCGTGCGCGCGCACGGCACGCACGACACGAACCCGAAACCGAAATCGGTTTCCCGGTATGGGGGGGTATCCGTTTCACGTCGGAGTCACCCCCCAACCTCTGATACTCTAATTCTTATGTTTTTATTACCCGGACCCCCCCCCTAAACCGGACCCCCCCCCCCAGGGACGCCTTTTCGGACGTCTTAGCGGCCCCCTGGACGCCCTTGGAAAACGTCCGCTGGCCCTTCCGAACCCCCCTAGGCGCTTTGCCGGGCCTTGCGAGCAGACTCAAGGCGATCAGAGGGGTCATCGGAGACGCGCAAAAGAGACCCAAGACAGCATAAGAGCACCCTCATAGGAACCTCGATGGTCTGAAGACGGCCCAAGAGGCCCCCAAATCGCCTCAATAATCTGTTAAGAGAGCACCGGAAAAGCAAGCATCGTCTCATTCCCTCGCGAAAACGTATAAGCTTAACATACCTATACGACCACCCTTCGGGTGATAAGGAGGTTCGGGGGGGGGAACCAACGTCTCACTCGATCGGTCTCACTATCGATCTCAGTATCGATCTCACTATCGGTCTCGCTCGATCGATCTAACTCGATCGATCTCACTCGATCGATATCACTCGATCTATCTCATTCGATCGATCTCACAGTTGCTCTCACAATCGATTTCACAATCGATCACACAATCGATCTCGCACTCGGTCTGAATATCGATCTCCCGATCGATATCACAATCGCTCTCACAATCAACATCATCATCATCAACATCACCCACATCAACACCACCATCAACGTCAGCATCATCATCGGGACAACATCATCATCATCACCATCATCATCTCATCATCAACATCATCATCATCGGGACACAGTCATCGTCATCATCATCAGCAGCATCATCATAATCCGCCGACCCCTTGTGGGTCTCTAGGCGTGTGAGATAGTTCCCCCCCCTAACACCCCCCCCCCTGGGACCCCAAACCGAAGATTCGACCCCCCCCCCGGGCCCACGACGAGCGCGTCACGGGGCTCTTTTGGGCCCAAAAGGGGATCAAGACGGGCCAAGAAGGCCCCAAGACTCCTCCAAGACGGCTCACGAGAGCTCCGAGGCGCCAAACGAGCGCTCCCAGACGCCCAAGATGGCCCCATGACGAGCCTAGAGGCCTCCAAGACGGCCCAAGAGGCCTCCAAGAGCAGTCCTCAGAAGGGCCGAAGCGCCGAAAATCGTCAAATTCCTATTGGAAAACATACATTTAGATCATATACTACTTGTCGGCCTTCACGGCGTTGAAGACGGTCCCAGAGCACCCCAAGACCGCCCCAAGAGGCCCCCAAGAGGCGCCCAAGTCGGCCCAAGAGGGCGCCAAGACGGCCCAAGAGAAGAGGCCCCCAAGACAGCCCAAGAGGGCCCCAAGACGGCCCCAAGAGGTGCCCAAGAGGGGGAGCCCGAACCGACAATCCGAGCCTTCCGCCCCAAGACGGCCCCAGAAGGCCCCAAGAGGCCCCAAGAGGCCCCCAAGACGCCCACAAGAGGCCCCAAGAGGCCCCCAAAAGGTTCCAAAACGGCCTCAAAACGGCCCCCAGCAAGAAATATACGGGCCCCAATCCAACGCTTCCACCCTTTGGGCATCTCCAGAACGATGCCAAGATTGCATTAGCATCCTTTCTTTTCCGATGGGCCCCCCGGGGCCTCGAGATGACCCCAAGCGGATTCCACATGGCCCCAAGAGAGGTCATTATGGACCCCAACACGACTCCCCAGCCCGATTCAAGCGAGCCGGCAAGACCGCCAACATGAGGCGTCGGCGGATGTGGCGTAAGCCTATAGAATCATCCTCATAATCGGGACACCAACATGATCACCATCGTTCTCATCATCAACATTATCATCCACATTGTCATCATCCTCGGGACACTATCATCATGATCATCGCATCATCATCATCGACATCATCATCATCAACAACATCATCATCATTGGGGCACCATCACCATCATGAGCAACATCAACATCAACATCATCATTATCATTATTATCATTATCGGGACACCATCAGCATCACCATCATCACCATCATCATCAACATCATCATCGGGACACCATAATCATCATCAACATCATCATCAACATCATTATCGCCGGGACACCATTTCCATCAACATCATCATCACCAACATCATCGGAATCATCATCATCATCGGGACACCATCATCGTCATCATCATCAACATAATCACCATGAGCATCATCATCCTCATCATCGGGACACTATCATCATCATCATCATCGACACCATCATAAACATCATCATCATCATCATCTTCATCGGGACACCATCATCATCATCAGCATCATCATCTCATCTCATCATCAACATCATCATCATCATCATCATCATCATCCTCGCGGGACACCGGCGGGACACCGCGGGACACCAGCGGGACACCGGCGGGACACCGCGGGGCCCCAGCCGCCCGGAAGGGAGTCATTTGGTCCGGCCGCGCCTCAGCCACACGGGACACCAGCGGGACACCGGCGCGACACCGCGGGCCCCCGGCCGCCCGGAAGGGAGACATTTGGTCCGGCCGCGCCTCAGCCACAGGAGACTTTCTCTCGCCCGCCCACGCAGCTTCGCCTCGCCCGCACGGCGCGCACGAACACGAAACCGAAATCGATTTCCCGGTAGGGGGGCTCTCCGTTCTACTTCGATCTCACCCCCCAACCTCCGATCCGCTGTTTGGGATTTCGCTGCGTCCAAGACGGCCCGATGGGCCCCCGATATCGCCCCAAGAGGCCCCCCAGAAGTGTGAAGACGACCCAAGAGAACCCCAAGACTGCCCCAGAGAGCCCCGAAACTGCCCGCAAAAAGCCCAAGATGCCCCCAGGAGGCCTCCAAGAAAGACCAACGAAGACAATTGGAAACCCCCAAGAAAACCACTGGAGGCCCCCAAAAGGGCCCTAGATGGCTTGAGAAGGCCTTTGGAAGGCCCCAGCCCCCCAATACGGCCCAACAAGGCCCCGGGACGGCCCAAGAGGGCACCACCCACGACGGCCCAAAAGAGCCCCAAAAACGCCCAGACGGTGTCTTCCTACGAAGTACATCGGTTTAAGTTCCTCGATCGAAAGAGACAGGTAATGGGTCTAGATTCGAAATTCGACGACCAGAGATTTCCTGAGTGCCTGGGGCCCTCCAGGCATTCAGGAAACTAGCAACAATCGGTTTGTTCGGAGCTCCTGCGACCTCTTCGGCATGTCATGGGAACGCGCGTCACTTCCTCAAAAAAACATCATTCCTTCCCCACTCCTGCGCACAAGCGTGCAAGCGCATCGGGCGAACGCGGTGTCAACAGGCACCAATGATATCAGAAAAATGAGCTGGTCGCCAGTCCAGGCTTCGAGGTCCCCCCCGCTGAAGCAACGGATCACTTATTGTTTTGCCAGGGAGGGTCTGAAACAAAGCGCATGGCACGAAGCGCCAATGCAGTCTTGTATATATACCTATACGACCACCCTGCGGGTGATAAGGAACGTGGGAGGGGGGGGGGGGCCAGCAATGGGCAATCATCATCACCATCATGGCCATCATCATCAACGTCGTCATCATCAGCACAATCATCATCACCATCATGGCCATCATCACCATCAGCATCGCACAATCGATCTCACATTCGGTCTCACTATCGATATCACAATCGATCTCACAATCGACGTCATCATCATCATCATCATCAACATCATCATCATCAACGACACCTACCTCATCATCATCGCCATCATCAACATCATCATCATCATCATCATCATCATCATCATCATCATTACCATCATCATCATCATTACCATCATCATCATAACCATCATCATCATCATAATCATCCACGTCATCATCGGGACACCGACGGGACGCCGAAGGGACACCAGCGGGACACCGGCGGGACACCGCGCGGCACCGGCCGCCCGGTCAAGGTTCTTTTGCCCCGGCCGCGCCTCAACCACACGGGACACCAGCGGGACACCGGCGGGACACCGCGGGGCACCGGCCGCCCGGTCAAGGTTCTTTTGCTCCGGCCGCGCCTCAACCACAGGAGACTTTCTCTCGCCCGCCCACGCAGCTTCGCCTCGCCCGCACGGCACGCACGAACACGAAACCGAAATCGATTTCCCGGTAGGGGGCTCTCCGTTTCACTTCGATCTCACCCCCCAACCTCCGATACATATATATATATATAGGTCCCAGCACGCACCATGACCCCCCCTTTTCTCTTGGAAGATGCCAAGAGAAAAGGGGGGCGGAAGGCGCGCGCTGCAAACGTAAAGGAAGAAGTGTGGCAGAAAAGTTGGTTGTGTGATGGAGAAGACAGGTGTGGAGTATCGGGTGGAGGGTTGGGGACGGAGGGTGCGGGGTACCGGAAGGTATGTAGGAGACGGAGGGGCTCGAGTAGAAGGTTATTCTCAAGTTCAGCTTGGGGAGGGAGCCTGTTGAGTATCGGGTGGTGTGTTGGAGACGGAGGGTGTTGACGGAGGGAGTTCAGTAGAAAGGCATTTTCAAGTTCAGCTTGGGGAGGGAGCCTGTTGAGTATCGGGTGGTGTGTTGGAGACGGAGGGTGTTGAGTACTGGATGGTGTGTTGGAGACGGAGGGGCTTGAGTAGAAGGTTATTTTCAAGTTCAGCTTGGGGAGGGAGCCTGTTGAGTATCTGGTGGTGTGTTGGTGACGGAGGGTGGTGAGTACTGGATGGTGTCTTGGAGACGGAGGGAGTTGAGTAGAGGGTTATTTTCAAGTTCAGCTCGGGGCGGGAGCCTGCTGAGTACTGGATGGTGTGTAGGAGACGGAGGGAGTTGAGTAGAAGGGCATTTTCAAATTCAGTTTGGGGAGGGAGCCTGTTGAGTATCGGGTGGTGTGTTGGAGACGAAGGGCGTTGACTAGAAGGTTAGTTTCAAGTTCAGCTTGGAGAGGGAGCCTGTTGAATATCGGGTGGTGTGTTGGAGACGGAGGGTGTTGAGTACTGGATGGTGTGTAGGAGACGGAGGGAGTTCAGTAGAAGGGTATTTTCAAGTTCGGCTTGGGGAGGGAGCCTGTTGAGTACTGGATGGTGTGTAGGAGACGGAGGGAGTTGAGTAGAAGGGCATGTTCAAATTCAGCTTGGGGAGGGAGCCTGTTGAGTATCGGGTGGTGTGTTGGAGACGGAGGGTGTTGACTAGAAGGTTAGTTCCAAGTTCAGCTTGGGGAGGGAGCCTGTTGAGTATCGGGTGGTGTTGGAGACGGAGGGTGTTGAGTACTGGATGGTGTGTTGGAGACGGAGGGGCTTGAGTAGAAGGTTATTTTCAAGTTCAGCTTGGGGAGGGAGCCTGTTGAGTATCTGGTGGTGTGTTGGAGACGGAGGGTATTGAGTACTGGATGGTGTGTTGGAGACGGAGGGAGTTGAGTAGAAGGTTATTGTCAAGTTCGAAATGAGTTGAGAAAGTCTTCCAAACATGAGCCTCAAAATGAAGTCCGAAAATCGTAGAAATCAAATACGAATTCAAATATAATCTTGAGAAAGGGGGGGTTCTTGGTGCGTGCGGAGGGCTATACACACATACATACATACACACACATACATACATACATACATACATACATACATACCATACATACATACATGCACACATACATACACACATACATACATACATACATACATACATACATACATACATACATACACACATACATACATACATACATACATACACACACATACATACATACATACATACATACATGCATGCATGCATGCATGCATACATACATACATACATACATACGTACACACGTACATACATACATACGTACATACGCACATACGTACATACGTACATACATACATGTATACATACATATACACATACATACATACATACATACAAACATACATACATACATAATCCATGCATGCATGCATGCATGCATGCATACATACATACATACCATACATAGATACATACATAGATACATAGATACATACATACATAGATGTTTATATATACAGTGTGTGCGTATGTATGTATTTTGGTGGGCGGATGGATGGCTGCATCTATACGTAGCACCCCACAGTCGCGGATGACACCAAGAGGGCCCCAAGATTGTCCCAGAGAGCCCCGCGGCTGCCCGCAAGAAGCCCAAGATGCCCCCAGAAGGCTCTCAAGAGAGACCAACGAAAACCATGGGAGACCCCCAAGAAGGCCACTGGAGGCCCCCCCAAAGGGCCCGAGATGGTTTCTGAAGACCTCTGGGGGGCCCCAGCTCCCGAAGACGGCCCAACAAGGCCCCTGGACGGCCCAACCAAGAGGGCCACAGAACGGCCCAAAAGAGCCCCAAAAACACCCAGACGGTGTCTTCCTACGAAGTACATCCAGCTCTTCGCATGCAGGTTCTTCAAGAGCCGAATGGTCTTCTCAGGGACGCCCCATTGCTGCATGAGCGGACCGTGAACCGAGACGAACTTGAAGAACCACTCGGCCTGTGCATCGGACAGACCAAGCGACTGTAAATACTCAAGGGGGCTGGTGACATCGTGAGGGATGCCGAGGACCAGCTCGCGTATGACGCGATCGAAAGCCTTGGACAAGTCAACCCACAAAATGAAATGGCGGAAACCATGCAGCTTACAGTAGTCGATGCAGCTCAACACGACGTGGCTGGCCAGATCGGTACCTCGGCCAGAGACAGCTCCATATTGCGATGGAGGCATGTGCTGTTCGTAGTGGTCGCTGACCTCGTCATACAACGCGTTCTTGTACGCCTTACTCATGTGGTTGTCCAAGTTGATGCCACGATACTCGTCGCAAATGTCCATTGGCCCCTTGTGCTTGTGCACTTCGCAAATCTTGCTGCCAGTCCACTGGGTGGGTCAATCTTCGGTTGCCGTCACGTGGCGAAAGACATGGCTGAGCTTGACGGCCAAAGCCGAACCGCCAGCTTTCAGGATCTCAGCGGACACCCCGTCTTTGCCCACGCCGCGATTGTTGGGCAGAGCGGCAATGGCCTGGCGCGTAATCTCGGGGTCTACGCTCGGGCCAGGGCCATCGACTGGGGCGGCAACCGGAATCTTCTGCAGCTCGTCCATCGTCAGAGGCGTGCCAGCGAACACATCAGTGAAGTGATCAAGCCAGCGCTGCTGCCGCTCCAGCTCGGACGAGGTCAGGCGGCCGTCGGACTTCACGACATGGGCGGGCTGCCTGGACTGGCACCGACCCCCCAAGGCACGAACTATGGCATTCGTACTGCGCGAGTCTCCGCGCACGCCGCCTGCGCTTCCGCCACCTTGCCCTGGGTGAAAGCGATCCGATCAGCCTTCACAGACGGCTTAATCTTCTGCTGGAGGCGAGCGGCCGCCGCCCAGAGCGCACTGGAGATCAGCCGGAGCTTGAACGCGCGTCTGCGGGCCTCCGACAGAGCGCAAGCGGCGCGCCAGCCGAGACGGCCAGCCATTCCCGGCTGGAGAGGGTCGAACTCCTGATGGACCTGGCCAGCCCAGGCGCACAGCTCAGCTCGGAGATGAGCACGATGTGCCACCGGCCGCACGGTGCTGGCCAGACGCCGGAGCGGCGCCAATCGGCGCACAGTGGCCCAAGTCGTGGCGGTGATCCACGGCTGCCGGGGGGTGTTCTTGAAGGAGCCGAAGGGTATATATATATGTATATACATATATATATATGTATATATATATATAGATATATATACATATCTATATATATATATATATATATATATATATATATATATATATATATATATATATCCGCCGGCCCCGTTGTGGGGCCACCAGGCTGTAGGCCGAAGGTTCGCAGATTCCTGTGCCAGTTGCAGCTTCCAGTTTCCACTGTTACAGTTCTGCTTCTTGATGCTTACTGTTCCTTGTTGATGGACCGCACAAAGGGGAGGAAGCCCAAAACGGGCATTTTTTACTACGCCCTGAGCGTGTTGACTGAATTGCTGAGGTGGGACAAAAACTGACACCCCTCACGCAGATCGGCGGGGTCAGGGTCCAAAAACACATGGGATTTGCCACATTTCTGAAATTCGGTGACACCCGTCACGCATATCGGCGGGGTCAGGGTCTAAAAACACATGGGATTTGCCGCATTTCTGAAATTTGCTGGCACCCCTCACGCAGATCGGCGAGGTCAGGGTCCAAAATCACAAAGGATTTGCCACATTTCTGACATTCGGTGGCACCCGTCACACAGATCGGTGGGTTCAGGATCCCAAAACACATCGGATTTCCAACATTTCTAAAATTCGGTGGCACCCCTCACGCAGATCAGCGGGGTCAGGGTCCAAAAACACATGGGATTTTACATATTTCTGACACTTGCTGGCACCCCTCATGCAGATCGGCGGGGTCAGGGTCCAACAACAGAGAGGATCTGTAACATTTTCGACATTCGGTAGCACCCATCACGCAGATCAGCGGGGTCAGGGTGCAAAAACACATGGGAGTTGCCGCATTTCTGAAATTTGCTGGCACCCCTCACGCAGATCGGCGGGATCAGGGTCCAAAAACACATGGGATTTGCCACTCGTCTGACATTCGGTGCACCCCTCACGCAGATCGGCGGGGTCATGGCGCAAGAAAACACATTGAATTTGCTGCATTTCTGAAATTTGCTGGCACCCCTCACGCAGATCGGCGGGGTCAGGGTCCAAAGACACATGGGATTTGCAACATTTCAAAAATCCGGTGGCGCCCCTCACGCATACCGGCGGGGTCAGGGTCCAAAAAGCATATGGGATTTGCAACATTTCTGACATTCGGTAGCAGCCCTCATGCAGATCGGCAGGGTCAGGGTCCAAAAACACAAGGGATTTGCCACATGTCTGACGTTCGGTGACACCCCTCACGCAGATCGGCGGGGTCATGGTGCAACAAAAACAAATGGGATTTACTACCTTTCTGAAATCCAGTGGCACCCCTCACGCAGATCGGCGGGGTCAGGGTCCAAAAACACATGGGATTTGCCACATTCTTCGAATTCGGTGGCACCCCTCACGCATACCGGCGGGGTCAGGGTCTAAAAACACATGGGATGTGCTATATCTTTAAAATTCGGCGGCACCCCTCACGCACATCGGCAGGGTCAAGGTCCAAAAACACAGGGGATGTGTCACATCTCTGGAAATCGGCGGCACCTCTCAAGAAGATCCGTAGGGTAAGGGTCCAAAACGCAAGTCCAAAACATAAGGGTCAAGGCCCAAAAATTCGTGGCACCCGTGACGCCGATCCGTAAGTCCCGACACTGCTTCACGGCGGCGCCCAGACCTCATGATTTAGCTATTGCATCGCCCATTATCCGAGACAGGGGGCTGGGGGCATGGGGCGAAACCCCTACGCATATATATATATATATATATATATATAGATATGTGTGTGTGTACTTCCAAACTTCCGTGGCCAGGGAAACTACAATCCGACCCGCGTCCTGAAACCTGCCAGAGCTCTAGAGGGCCTCCATCGTCCTTTTCGCTGGGACCGTGGGCGACTATACGTCGCGCATTAATATGAAAGGACATGTTTGCACGGACGCATTTGCCAAAACGAGTCCGCGAGTGCGACCTCATACCACGATCCCAAAACAAATGCCGCAGGAAATACGACATGCGCCAGCGAGAGCACGGCGCTAAAACGCGGGTGGTGGGGGGGCGCAGGGGGAGCAGGAACAAACAACTGGAGCATATATGAGCGATGGATCGCAACAAACCTGGCCACGACACGCGCTGCAGAGAGGCATCAGCGATTGCTGCAATCTATACATTCCGAACCTCCGTGGCAAAGGGAACTACAATCCGACCCACGTCCTGGGACCTGCCAGAACTCTAGTAGGGCCTCCATCGCTCTTTTTGATGGGGCCGCAGGCAACCAGGCGCCGCGCGTTGATCTGAAAGCGAGTCCACGAGTGCGAACTCAGAGCACCATCTCGAAACAATTGCAATATACCTGGCATTCGTCCGAAGGCCTGGCTGACGAAGGGCAGAGGGCAAACGATTAGGGAGAGCGGGCGAGGCGGCCGCGGCAGCGCGTCGGTCGCCGGCCGTCAGCTTCTGAAACACGGCATGCAGACGGTCGTGTTCTCATATCGTGACACACTGCAATATCTGCCCCTTTGCCTCGGCGACGCACCTCCTCGAGCGCGCGACCTTCTGCGCGCCCCTCCTTCGAGGGCCCGCCGCGACGCCAGCGGCGGAGGGGCTGTCCGAGGCGGGAGTTGCCAAGGCTGCCAGCCGATTCTCAAAACAAACAAACATTCACGAGGGCCGAAAGGGAAAGTGCAATGATCGCTCTGAAGGCGTCGATGGACAAGCGCCACAGCCTTCGCGATCCGTTCGCGACTGCGGACATCGCCTATTACGATGCTATCATCATTGGCTCTGGTCGTAGAGGGCCGACCCCGCTCAGGAGGAGACAGTCGCAGGCACCGGCGATCGTAGCACTGGTGAACCGCCGAGGCCGGTGGCGCGACGTTGGAGTGGCGGAGGCTCGCGGCCCGCGCCTGGTCGCAAGTAGCAGTCGAAGCAAAGGGCGACCAGGATGGCGGCGAGCGGCAGCCCATGCTGGAGCATGTCGTCCGCGATCCCACAGGCCAGCTCCAGCGGCGCTGAGTCGCGCGCCCCGCCCGGCTCGAGGTTGCGCCAGCCCGCCTGCGCAGCGCGGCACGTAGCCGCGCAAGGCGGAGCGGGCCGCGCTCTGCGGCCCCCCGCTCAGGCAAAGCTGCTCCGCGCACCCTTCCAGCGCCTGATCGACGCGGGGGGGGGCGCCCAGAGGCAGCCCGGCGCGGCGAGCGAAGGCGATGAACTTGTCATTCCCCTCGGAGTAGGCACGCCGAGCTCCTGCTGAGCGATTGGCGCGAGCCCTGAGAAAAGCTGGGCCGCTCTCAGCGCCGACCCGCTGAGCGCGGACAGCGGCAAGACGGCCCCGCGCCCCGGGCGGCTGTCGCCCTGGCCCAGGGCGAGGCCCAGCGGCGGTCGAAGCGCTCGAGCTCGCAGGTCGGGCGTTGGAGACCGGCCCGAACGACTTCGCGCAGCTCATCTTGCCGGGCATCGGACAGCGGCGCCAATGCAAGGGCGCGCTCGGCCCCGCGCGGGGCAGCTCGGCGAGCCGCCCAGGCCCAGGCTCGGCACAAGGATGGAGAGTACGCCACGGCAAGACTGGCTTGCCACTTCCACTCCTGACGACCGTCTCGGGCCATTAACTTCACCTTGCCCTGTGGGATCTCGTGGGGCCCCGAACCTGCGCGCTTCAGACTTAGACTCTCAAGGGCTTCGCAAGTAGCAGCAAGAAGCGCGGGCTTCTGGCGAGAGCAGCCGTGGCGGCAACAATGATATGCAACCAACGAGACATCAACATACTTTAGAGCCTTCTGGATATCGGGCCACCCGAAGAGGCTGGAGGTCTCGGGGATCCCGAAGGAGAAGTGGATCTTCATGTCGGAGCAGAGCATGATGAGCTTAGCAGCGAACCGAACGCGCCCCCGAGGCACCCTGGCCGAAGACCGCGAAGGCCGAGACTTACGCGCGATGCTCCACGGGGTACATGGGGCCCCAAGGTGTAGATGCCAGATCCGGCCCTCTCGGAGCCACTTGATCACCGCGTCCTGGACCCGGCGCTTCCCGAGGTCGAGCTCCGGCCCCTCCGCGAAATCGAACGGCGCGGCCACCCTGGGGCCTATCTCCGCAGGCCCCGAAGACAGCGCCCCACAGACCGAGCGCAGCTGCAGGAAGGCAGGCGCGAAGCGTCTCGATGTAGAGGGCGGTGCTGATGGAGGGGGCGGAGGTAGCTGTGCATGAGGCTTCCCGCCTGGCGAAGGACCAGACGGGACATTTTCCTTTCGCTGATCGAAGGGGGGATCTCCTGCAAGTGGCATTGATCCCCGATGCCGGGGCCAGCGATCAGCAACGGGCGCAACTGCCTGGAGCCGGCGAGAGAAAGAAGACGAGGCCGTGCATCGCGGTCGACCCGACGAGGTTGTGGCAAAGGTTTTGCATCTCTCGTCGACGAATGACCCTGGCCCCTCGTCTGCTGGGTTTTGCTCGGACTCGATGTAACGGGGCCTCAGGTCTATGCCGCAACCGATTGAATAAGCGGCACACCTGCGGGCTAAGGCAAGCAAGCCGAAATCGCTAGCTCGGCCCTTCTCGAGAAAGCATAATGAAGAGAGGTTGTCAGATAGCACCAGAAGTCGCCGCCCATGTCCTGAGCGACGACGAGGTTCTCTGCGAAGAGCACTCAAGTTCACCCCCCTCCATCACGTGGATCGCCTGGCCCAGCTCCCACCTCCCTTCGAAGAGAGCGCGCCAACGATCGGGCTCTGCGACTCCATCTGGAAGGACCGGGGCCATGCCCGCAGCATTCTTTTGTTCGAGCTGTCTACGTTCTGTGCCTTGTAGTCTACTTGCCCCAAGACGCGTTCCCCCCGACGCCAGCGCTTCCAAAGACGGAGAAGCTAGCCCAGCAGACTCCAGAAGCCACCGTGAATATGATGTATCAGGCACCTCCAGATCAGCAGACCAGACAGGGTTCGGGGGCGGCAGGACTCCCGACGACCTCAATGCATACCCACGAACTCCCTCCACCTCCACGAACCTCCAGCGCTCCTTCCACCTGGTAGCTTTCGGAACTCATCAGGGCCCATGGGGGCGCCCCTGACTGCGAGTCTTCTTCCTGGAACTGCCCCACAGCGGGCTCGATCTGAGGGGGGAACTGACAAGCGAACTTCGGCCGGGAAAACGAATCCAGCCATCATCCGAAACTCGCGCATGACCTTGCCCGAGATCTCAGACGCCCGCCCAAGATTGTCGTTCGCGAATCCGTAGGAATAATATACAACAGCCAAGCCCTCTCAGACTAATGACGAACGCTGCGCCTATTCTTGTCTATGACAATCCCCGCGCTCTCCACCAACATCCCGTCACCACCCTCCTCGCGCAGCGTGGGGCCGACTCCCTCGAGCTCCCTCTTGATTGCCGCGTAGTCGGAGACCGCGTCTGGACATGGGAGAACTACAGTGGCAAGATTGCCCACGCACGCACTCGAGACAGGGCTAGCTCGCAGGCCAAGAGCAGGAAGGCCTCCCCGGACTAAGCGATCACTCCACTCGATCGCCACGGAAGTAGAATACTTCGCAGAAGTCGCGCAAAGTGCAGGACCCAAGACCGCCCCTGAGGCACCCCAAGGAAGACCAGGGGCGCCTTCTCGGAGTGGCGGACGGGGCGAAGCCTCCCAATATCGTTGTCGAAGGCCTTAGTGAGCCCGAACTCGGAGCAGCGGGCCGGGTCGCCCATGCCAAACCACTCCGCCATCGACTCGACCGAGAACAGGTAGAAGGCGCCCTCGACGTCGCCAGCGCGCACCGAGAGGCCCGGCACCTCGACGATGGGCGCCGGCCCCCCCAAGTCGCGTCTTCGGAGGGAGACGATGGTGGCCGTTGGGCATCCGAGCGTCGACGATGAGCCGAAATGCCGCGCCGCGACGATTTCCACGCAACAAATAGACCTACCTCGGCCTAGATCCGAAGCCTGAATCCAAGAGGTCCTTTTCAAACAGCTTACGATGCAGATCAAGACGAGCTCGTCGATCCTGTCGAAGGCTAGGGCCCCAGTGCGGCCTAAGGGCGGGGCGCCCCTCATTCCAGGCATCAATCTCTGGCTGCGAGCGGGAGAGGTGCCGCTCAGGATCGATCAAAAACGCCGCTCCCCTCCAGGCGGCAGCAAGTCGATGGCGGGCTTTGGCGCCGCGTTGCCCTTCGCGACCTGCAGGAGATCAAACCGGTACGGGGCGAGGTTCTTCTCGCCGGCGCAATGCAGGTCATTCGCCTTCAGAAGCTCCCGGAAAGCCTCGAGTACTGTCATCCCCATCGGCGTGGCCCCGCAGCTGCTCACCGTGTCCTTCGCGCGCGCCATGACAGCCGACTGGGTAGAGAGTGCCGACGAGAGCGAAATCCCAAAGCAAGCGCCACCCGATCGAATCGAGGACGCTGTCGAAGCAGCCAGAGTCTTCAGGCTGCGCACCGCTTCAGCGACCCGGAGCTGCTTGCTGCGTCGAGCAGCGAGCCCGGGTGCGCGTCGATGGGGAGGGGGCCCTCGATCACCGAGCCGAGTCAAGCGTGGAACCGGCAGCGGGGACATCTCCACGCTTGGGCCCACCTCCTCTGGGCGAGAGAGGCGGGGCAGGAGAGTGTCTCACCCACGCATCCCGACTGCTGTAGAGTCATCCCTGCCCCTCCTGCGAGGCCGCAGGAGAAGCTTTGGACATGGCCTCCGCCAGCGGATGCGAAGACGGCTCCCTGTCTGACGTGCGGCGTCGCTCCGCCGCCTGCCCCTCTCGCCGCTTCCTCTGCGCCTCCATGGTATTCGCCTCCTCCTTCTGCTTAGCACTGAGCCAGCTGCTGAAGTCGCGCAGGCGGGCACCCCCGATCTCGTCGCAAGAGCCGATCGTGCCGATGTCGGGTCCCGTGAAGTCTGGGTGCTCCAGGTCCCTTCGGATCGCCTGCTGGATCTCATGAATCCTGCGCGCCGCCTGCTCGATGGAAGCCATATTTGTGGGGTCCACCTGGTCGTAACTGACAGCGAGGCGCACGATCTGGGCGAGGTTCCAAAGCTGATGGGGCACGGACGAGTTCTCGCTGACTCTGGACATCCTCATGAACGCATTCAGCCACACCTGGAGAGCACCGCCGTTCTCGAGGACTGACTCGAGAAACTCTCGCGTAGCTTTCGGCCCAGGGTGATGCCACTTCTGAAAGACTTCGGCGTGATGAGCTGTGTCGCCGGGGCGAGTGGCAGTTCCCTCTGCTTTTCTGACTTGGCGCGATGCCCAAGCAGCCGACATGCCCCAGCGGCCCCAGGTCCAGGACGCTTGCGAGCAAGCCACCCGTCATGATCATCATCCTTCACGAGCTCCACTAGCTGAGCGACCCCGCTGATGAGCGCCAGCCTCTGAACCTTTGTGCCGTCGTCGCGATCCTCAGTGGAGTCCACAAGTTCAGCCGCCGTGATCACCTGGTCGAACGCCTCCGACGAGGGGTCTGCGATCCGCCAGCTCGAGACCCGCAAATCTGGCATCAGTTCCAGGAGCAGCGACACACAAAACCTCTGCGATCCCGCGCGCCTGCCCCCTCATCCTAGCGATCTGTGCCGCGGCCCGCTGAGGCCCACCGAAGACGCGCAGCATCACAGTGAGGTCAGCAGGGAAGGCTCCGTTCCGAGTCAAAGGCCTCGCCCCCGCACCGTTGAAGTCCTCCTCGTAGACGTCGCAATCTGGAGTCCCGATGATCCACCGCCCAGGCGCGACCCTTGTGAAAAAGATGCGATGGTGGTGGCGAAGCCCAGCCGCAACGTCGTCGTAGTAGACTCAGACCGGCAGCTCATCAACGTCTAAAATCCGACTGACCACCGCCATGCCGCAACCTCCTCACGAGTCGCTGGGCCCTGCAAGGCTGCAGCACCCGAAAATCGCACTGTCCTCCCGCGGCCACTGAGTTTCCCGACAAGGAAGTCCAAGACGAACAAGACAAGGCCCAAACTGACCGAGATATCCAAGGACAGCGTCCGCCCGCTCGAAGGCGGGCCCTCACGGGGTGCGTCCCCGCTGTTTTTGATCCGCGGGTCGAGACCGAGCCTTTTCCGGTCGAAGCTAAGCGGGCCGCGCACAGCTTTCATTGACAGAGGTAGGAAGCAGAAGGGGGGGCCTCACGTCAAGGCCAGGAGAGGACAAAACATCGGAATCAGGCGGTGCCGAAGGCGAAGTGCATGCAAACGAACGCCGTGTACAAGAACCCGGAGGCGAAGTACCGGAACAGCAAAATGCTGTGGTGGTGGTGGTGCCGTCAGCGGCGCTTCATGTACACCAGCCTCAAGTAACCGCGGGAGAGGAGGGTGCGTCCCCCCCCACCACACACAGTCTGGGCAAGTAAGTGTCGCAGGACATGTACACGCCGGCGCGGCAGGGCACACCACGGGACGCCCCACGGTCTCCCGGACGATCTCGAACACGGGCTCGCAAATCTCAGCCGCCGCTGGAGCAGCGGGGCAGGTGCACATGCACCTGGTGGGAGCAACCGCGTCTCTAGCCACAGTGCATGCAAAGTGGGCGGCCGAGCTCCACGGGACAATCCACTCGAGCATGTGCTGCTGACCTCTCTCAGCAGAAACAAACTTGAGCAAATACGAGCGATGGATCGCAACAGAACTGGCCACGACACGTGCTGCAAAGAGACATCCGTGAGTGCTGCAATACATACATGCGTGCATGTATGTATGGATGGTTGGACAGATTAAAAAATTGTGCGTATATGTGTTTAGGCATGTACGTGCGTAAATTATATGTCGGTGTGTACATATTTATAGATGTATATGTAAATATACATGTGCGTGTTTTATACATATGTGTCTAAACACATGTCTATACGAAGCAGACGCTTCTGTATATGTGTGTACTCATAGGTTTTCTTTAGGGAATTACAAGCGCAACTGTATATGATACGTATGTTCCAGATACATCGCGTGCGCGCTACGCGCCCGCTCAGGTTCTAGTCGAAGACGCAGGCGGTATCACGAGACATGGGAGGGAAAAGGGATATCCTCCCGAATGGGGAATCGCTACCTGGCCGACGCAATCGCGGAGCAGCCGCCGCCGCCGTCGTCGTTGTCGTTGTGGTCCTCGTGATTTTTGGACGTGTTCGTAAGTCTGGGACGAAACCAACTCTTCTACGGTCTCTGGTGGCTTCCGGAGGCGTCCAGAAGGCTCGCGGAGACTTTCTCCCGAGACCTCAGGAAACCTCTGGAGGCCATGGAGGTCGCCAACGTCATCGTCGTGGTCGGTGTCCTGGTCGTCCTGGCCGTCGTGGTCGTCGTCGTGGTGGTGGTAGTCGTCGTCGTCGTCGTCGTCGTCGTCATCGTCGTCGTCTTCGTCGTCGATCTCCTCATCGTCGTCCTCGTCGTTCTCCATCAAAACGCTTACGCAGGTTTTGAAAGTGATTGGCACTTCTGTGGCCTCTAGAGCCTGTGGGGACTATCGAGATATTCGGAGGCCGCCGACAAAGGCCACCAGAAACCACCCGAAGTGGATTGATACATGCTCTCACTTGTGCGGCTGCTCTGTTCGGCGAACCCCTCTTGGGTTCGCCGACCTGTGCCCCCCATGGGCGCTCGACATGTCGGTGCTGATGTATATATTCGGCCCTTCTTGGAGCTTTAGGGGGCCTCCCGAACTCTTATGGGGAACCACTTCGTAATATTAGGAACTTTTTGGGAGGTCGAGCCTCTGAAGCAATCTTGGATGGATATTCGTAGCCTCTTGCACCGTCTTGGCAGTCAGTGGGCAGAAAATGAGAGAACGCTACCATCATGTGGAGAGCAACGAACATAAAGCCATGTATAGTTGCATTTCGGAGCCATCTAGTTGGCCCTCTAGGAGCGCTCTGGAAAAGAGCTGGATGCCCTCGGAGGGCCCTGGTTCCCCCATGGAAGTTCGAGGCTGCTGGGCTGGGGCCTCGGACCCCGTCTCTTGGGACCCTCTTGGGCCGTATTTGGACAATCCGCCGACCCCTTAGGGTTCATCGGCGTGTGAAATGTTTCCCTCTCCCCAAACCCCCCCACGAGCCTGGTCCAGCCGATTTGGAGGGGGGGATCCCCCGGGGAGGACCTGAACGCGCCACGGGGGGACAGAGGGCCCCAAAACAGACCAAGAAGGCACCAAGAGGCCCTCCAGACGGTCCAAGAAGGCCACGAGCCGCCGAAAGATCGATCCAACATGCCCACGGTGGCCTCCAGACGGCCCAAAGGCCCCCAAGTCGCCCCAAGAAGTTCTCAAAAGGCGCCCCAAGACAGCTTCAAAGGGAAACGTGCATTTCTAGCGCAGTTGCCTCTAGTGCGATCACAACTTCCAAGACAACCCAAGAAGCCTCCTGGATCGCCCCAACACGGCCCAATAGGCCCCCCAAAGGGCTCTCTCAGACGACCCAAGAGGGCCACATACCGCTCAAGAAACATCCGGGAGGGCCCAGAGGGAGCTCCAGGACAGGGTCCAGAGGGGAACCGGGACGGACATTTCGAGCCTTCCGCCTCCAACCACCGCCCCGTTGTCCCAAGAAGCCCCCGACAAGCTCCCAAGGAGGTCCGCGATGCCTTAAGGCTAGAGAAACTCCCAAAAAGGCCCCGAGAACGCCCCCAGGGGGTACAAACGCTGCGCCAAAACGCCCCCGAGACGCCTCCCACGAGACCTCGTCCGCAGCCTCGGCTGAACCCGGGCCCCGAAAAGGGGGAGAAGGTCCTATTGTGCCGATCTCGTCGCTTATCCGTGTCCCCTGGAGGGTGTTTTGGGCGGCCAGGGTGGCTTGGGGGAGGCCCAAGAGGACCTGGAGGAGGGGGGACCCAACAGGGTGGGGGGGAAGGGAAATCCGGGAGGGCGTGCCGGCGCGAGGCCCGGGCCCCAGTACTCTGGCATATCATATACGGTGTTATCTTATATCTCGATGGGCGCACTCAAATCGACATCCGTGGTGCTGCTCAACTATTGGCACACTGGCTGCGTAGGAGTATTTGTTTATGTTTCAGCACGTGGCCCACATGAATATCTTCAAGGAGATGGTCATGGCGAAGACTACGTCTTGCATCCCTCCGGCCAACCACCACTGGCCGTGCCAGGATGTAGGCGGATCTCTCTGTGAGATGCATAAAACCTTGAATACGTAAGCAACCACGGAGATGACGGCCATGAGCGCCATCTTCTTACCAACCCGACGCAGCAGAGTCAACAATCCAAGCTGTTGCGACCGCCCAGCACTTGCCAAGGTCCGGATAGGCATCGACAACTCAAACGAACGACGATGGAAATCGTGCCAACTCTGGGAACCATCCCATCAAAATTAATGGTATTGAAACCTATGTTGTATGCGGGTAAGTCGGCACTCCCTCGAATCTGTGCTGCACAAGAAAATTACAGCCCACAAACACCTCTGCCTTGGTCCGTGCTGTGTCCATGGACTCATGAGATATCCCACAGCCCTGAGCGATGCAATACACGAGTATGTAGAGGATGCCAGCTTTATGGGCCGAAGCGAAATTGGCACTGCACAGCATCCACGGCGCAAAACCACCTGCCACATTCCAAGTTATCAAAGCGTCCATCATGCAAGTGATTCCGCCTGTGCGCACACCAACACGACACTTAGACCGAGTGGATGGCATGGACCTGGGTGCACCATCTCTTCAACTGTGTCACCCAACACGGTCATCACAATGGCGCACAATGCTGCCAACCACTTGTAGACAGACTTCTTGTGATACTCGTTGGCCGGGAGGTACCCGTGTGCGTCTCTCACCAGCACCTCGCCTGAGACAGTCTGTTGCAAATACTCGCCACAGTTTGAGAGGACCAAAAGAAACGCACGCCAGTCCAAAGAAACGTGACTCTCGGCCCCATGCTACCGTCGACATCACAAGCATAACCCCAGGATGCTTTCCCGTCGCCATCATAGGTATGCATAGACCAGGCAGGTCGACCGGTCTTCAGCGCAAACTGTTTTTCTCATTCTGAGTATCGCACAAGCGCTTCGGGTGGAGTAGTTTCCAAGCTTACTGCTGTGAGAGGATCCGACGCCGCGCGCGACGTGGCAAGCATAACGCCCTTTGCGAAATAATACGTTGCCGTTCCCCTCCACAACACCCCATTATACGCACGAGGTGGTGGCACAATGAAACAAGACGTAATGGGCACACCCTGTAGCTGTATTTTTGCCTCCAAGACTTTTGAATCTCAGATGGAAAACAATGCGTCTGGCGCCTCTCCCCCTCGTCCTCTGCTGGTTTCATCTGGACCCACGACGTCTCCAAGACGGCCTGGCAAGGGAGCTCAAAGAATTCGCCGGCCCAGCGGGCCAAGGGCGTGCTACACCCCCCAGCAGGGGGTGCCGGATTATGCTCTATGTACCTCACTAGCCTTCGGTTGCGCGGGGACTCCTGGGGGTCCTGGGAGGGAAAACGGCTGGCAAGCACCCAGACTTCATCGTGACCGTCTCCCCAATGAGGCCGCAGAACTCCCGGGCGCGCCCAGAAGTCTGCTAAGCTGCCGCCGACATTGCTAACGAGACATCCAGGACTTGCCCACACACGGTTACTGGCCCTTCCTAGACCGCTAGACGGCCTCCAACTTGCGTCCTGCAGAACCCTATCCCGCCACAAAACGGCTCCAAGTGGTCACGGAGCCTCCCAAGGATGACCCATACGAGGCCATCATTACAATACTTTCTCGCCTTTCGCATTCGATCGGCTTTTGAGGCCTCAAGGTGACTCCACTATGGCCCAAGATGACTCCAAAAGGAGCTGAGAAGGGCTCCCGGAAGGATGAGCAACGCAGGAGCGCCTGAGGAACGCATCAAGACAACCCCGAGGGGGCTTCAAGACTGCCCAAGACCTGCTCAGACGTCTCCACGATTGTTCCATCGAGTCTATTCGAGGAAGCTCTGGGGACCACAACGCCCAAGCCGGCAATGAGACCCACAGCGGCCCCCATCAATATGCCTTCAAAAAACGAAATGGATAACGATACTGCGGACAAAGAGGGGGTATTCAAGACCCGCGCCAGTTCAAAGAAGGCACCGAACTGGAGCGATTCTTCAACCCAACCTCTTTCATGCTGCGCTGCTGCGCAGGCATCATGTTGGGGACTTGCCGCAGGCAGCTGGACTGGGACCCTACCACGAACCCACCTGAATGACCCTATCCAAGCGCCTGCAAGGATTCAGTTTGGACGGTATCGAGAAGCTGCCATGGGCCCTGCGAATTCCCTGCTGGGACGTTTCCGACACCTTTCAAGGACCCTCCCAAGACTCCAGCAGAAAGACTGTGTGATAGTGATAGAAAGCCACTTCGCGCAGGCAGTAATACGAGAGTGCCACTCCGATACGAGAGCGTGGCTTGCAGTGAGGCGCAAGCACCATTTCGAACTGGGAACGGGGCCCGTGCTGAGGCGAGACCAATCCGAGCCGGGAATGTGGCTGGCGCTGCAGCGACAACAACATTCCGAGCCGGGAATGCGGCTGGCGCTAAGGCGAGGGCACCATGACGAGCTGGAACTATGGCCGTCGCCCATATGGGAGCACCATTTCGAGCAGGGGAAACTGACCGTCGCTGAAGCAAAAGAAACATTCCCGTGTCAACCGTACCCCAAAGAAACCAGCAACGAAGCCAGGGCGGAAACAAAAGACCCCTCTGCAGGGAGTCTGTGGTGGGCCATGTTTCAGGAAACTGTTGCAATGTAATAGTTTCATGCTTCAGGAATGTGGCACGATTGGTGCAGTGGTTTTGGATAGATATGAGAATCCACCGACCTCGGTGCTTGAAGATCAATGCTGTCTGTCCCCAAGCGATGTGGCAGAGAATCGAGGGAGCCCAAGCGGATACTCACTGTCAGGATTGCAATCTGAATCTGCGGGCGTGCCGAGCAAGCTCGTGCGAAAATTCATCTTCACGTGCTGCGTCGGGCGAGAACTTCTCTGGGGAGTCGCCACGACTGTAGACATAGTACGTGGAGAGCACCGCCAGGGAGTATGGCTGGCCTAGCGGCATGCTTACGTTCTGCAGCGAATAGACCTGGGCATCCGCGCCGGAGAGTAGCACCGCCAGAGCCACGGCGCCTGCCTGCCGATGTCCCCTGCAGACCCATCGCTCGGAAGAACGAGGTGGACACACGAAGTAGGACGGCCCTGGAAGTACACTGGGCGTCCGCCCGCCAGCTGGAAAAAACTGAAAAAGATACTCGGTTCTTGAAATTGAAAGACGCCCAGAATAGATCGGAATAGGGGGATCCAAAAGTACCTCCCTGCAACGAGCGATGGGTATGTTAGACGCACCTGCGCGGCGCTGCCCCATGGCAGCCGAAACCCTGAACCAAAACAGCTACGGCAGCATCAGCTATCCTCAAAAGCCTCTAGCAACTCTTGTGTGAAACCTGTACTCCGCGAGCTGCTGAGCTTCGGGCGTCGACATATCGACAAAACCGAAATATTCTCTTGTCGGCCGCGCCCCGTGCGCGCGGCGGCCCAGAGTGTGCCAGGATGTGGAAGCAGAGGATGTGCAGGGGACGAGGCGGGGTGAAGTCGGAAGACGAGCAAGAACGAGGAATGGATGTCGAGATGGAGAGAGGAACAAGGACGGCGAGGGGAAAGCAGACGACGGGTGGCCGCGCACGAGGACGAGGGGGAGCAAGATGCCTCTTTCCCCGAATGGTCAGGGTCGTCATGTGGAGCAGGTTCTCGAACAGCTCGCCTTTCAGGGACGGCAGTGCAAGGCAATAGGAGGCACGCGGCAAGGAAGAAGAATGCCAATCAACACGACACCGTACGGAACATGTCGGACTTGCAACACATCTGGACTCAGAACGCCCAAGCGGCCCATGCGACATGCACCAGGGAGGATGCGATGATCGTCTTTTCAAATTACGGGGAATTCATAAAAACTATATCTCCTGCTGCCCCCCAGAAAGACACAATCCCTGAATGAACAGCTGCAGTGAAAACCAAACAACAATAGTGGTGCAATGTACCGCGGCATCAAACGCAAATAGTCCCCTGTCTGCCAAGCTTTTGGACACGAATGTTCTCGACAACATGGCGATGAAGAATCACCTCGGGCGTCCGCAAACTACTCCGACGGTAATCCCAGTGGCCCTGCATAGGGATCTCCTCGGCTAATCTGGAAGTAATCCTCCTCGTCGTCATTGTGACTGCTAAGGCTATCTTCCTGTCTCCTCATCGCCCCACTCCTTTTCGCCCTGGCGGGTGCCCTCCTCCTCCTTCCGCCCCCTGCACTTCCTCCTCCTCGTCTCCTGCCTCGTCTCCCCCATCCACCATCTCCCTCTTCCCTCTTGCATGGGCGCGCATGCCGATTTTTCTTGGCGCTGTCGCCGCCTCGGCTTGCAGGGGCGCGTTCTCCGAAGCCGTTGGGGCAACCCCGCGGGCCACGCAGTCGGGACAAATTAGCTCCCGCTCAAAGATTTCTCTGCGATGCACTCACCAACGAAGCTCCCGCTTGAGACTCTCTCAGGATTGCCGCCTCCGATGCTAATTACAAATGTGCACAAAGGCTATGTCTGGTACAATGCGACGACGACCCGCTCGGATTGCCGACATGAGGCGGGGATCCCAAATGGAAAGGGCTCCCGCTCGAACCTTACTCGCGATTCCCTCACAAATCAGGCTCCCGCTTGAGACGACCCCACGATTTGCCCGCTTGGGGTGCTCAAGTGCGATGCCTGCTACAATACGCCGAAATGACCCGCTGGGATTACCAACATGAAGCGGGGTCCCCAGAAGGAGAGGGCCCCTGCTCAAGACTTCCTCGCGATTCACTCACAAACGAAGCTCCCGCTTGTGACGTCTCCACGATTTGCCCCCTTGGGGTGCTCAAGTGCCTGCTGCACTACGCCGACGGCACGCTCGGATTGCCAACATGAGGCGGGGACCTTATAATTAGGGAGGAGGCACCGTCCCGCTCGAGAATTCCTCGCGATCCATTTAAAGACGAAGCACCCGCACGAGACGTCCCTACGAATTGCCTCCTTGGGGTGCTCCGTGCGGCGGGGACACCATGAGGAGAAGGCTCCCGCTCGAGAGTTCTCCACGATTTGCCCGCTTGGGGTGCTCAAGTGCTACGCCTGCTACAGTACACCCATGGCCCGCTCGGTTTAAAAACATGACGCGGGGACCCCAGAAGGAGAGGGCTTCCGCTCGAGACTTCATTGCGATTCACTCACCAATTAGGCTCCCGCTCGAGACGTCTTCACGATTTGCCCCCTTGGGGTGCTCAAGTGCTATGCCTGCTTGACTACGCTCGTGGCCCACTCGGATTACCAACATGACGCGGAGGGTCCCCATAGGGAGGGGACTCCAGCTCAAGACTTCATCGCGATCCATTCAAGAACGAGGCTCCCGCTCGACTTCTCCACGATTTGCTCCCTTGGCGTGCTTAAGTGCTATGATTGTTACACTACGCCGATGGCCTGCTCGGATTACCATGATGACACGGAGACCCCATAGGGAGGGGGCTCCTTCCGGCTCGAGACTTCCCCACGATTCGCTCACAATCTGGAAGAGGCACTCGTTCGAGACGTCTTTCACGATTTGCCCCCTTGGGATGCTGACGTGCTATGCCTGCTACACCACTCCGATGACCCGCTCGGATTGCCTACATGAGCGGGAGACCCCATATGGACAGGGCTCCCGCTCGAGACCTCCACGCGGTTCACTCACAAATAAGGCTCCCGCTCGAGAACTCCTCAAGATGTGTGTATCTGAGTGAGTCAGTGAGTGAGTGAGTGAGTGAGTGAGTGAGTGAGTGGGTGAGTAAAACAGAGAGTGTGTGAGTGAGGAGTATGAGTGTGGATGTGACTCTGTGCGTGTGAAGATGGTGATGATAATGATGCTGCTGATGATGTTGATAATGATAATGATGCTGCTTCTGCGGAGGGTGATAATAATGATGGTGATGGCGATGATGATGATGTTGATGATGATTATGGTGGTCGGTGTGATGATCATGATGATGCTGATGATGATGATGATGATGACGACGACGTGTGTGTATTTGTGTTTGTGTGGGAGTGATGATGGCAGTGAGGATGACGATGATGGTGGTTATGATGGTCGGTGATCATAGTTGGATCGTGGTAATGATGATGCTGGTGGTGTGCTGCTGATGGTGAGTGGCGATGGCCAATGTGGAAGGATAACAGGGGAACAGAGGGAGTGCCGTGTTCCTGCGCGTGGTGTGCAGAGACAACAGTATTCAAGCTCAGCATGTGGGAATGAATAATGTGACGATCCCTGCCATCAGCAACAACATGTTGCACAACTGCACGCGGCCCCCCGATGACCATCTTAGACAATCCGCGCAATTTGCTCTGCGACCCGCTATTGCAATAGCTCGGCTATAGGGCTCTGGCAGAGGTCAGGTCTTGAAGGCGCGAGAGACGATCTTCGCACTCCTGTACGAACGGGCCCTCAGGGAAGGTCGCCAGGCGCACCGGCTCTGAATCGCGCTCGACGAGCGCCTCTCGAACCGATAACACGCTGTACTCTCTGGACATCTCCTGGGGGGGCACACGGCGACTGCCCAAACTACATCCAGAACTGACTGGTGAGGCGGGCGGTGATCGCGAAGCGCGGGCCACTCGCGCAAAAGGACACACCTTGCGCTCGACCTTACGCGGGCGGCTTGCCCTCTTGCTCCCGCTCTTGCGCCGCCGACTCCTTTCGGCCCCCGGTCACCGTTCTTGCGGATATTCGGCAAGGAGCCGACGAACTCGCCACGGCTCGCCGCTGGAGACCAAGCCAATGCTTGTTCATGCTCGCCGCCAGAGCGGAGCGAGTTGAGAGCCATTGCATGGCACAAATCCGCCGACGCTGTCGGCGTGTGAGTGTGTGCGAAGAGCTGTTCCACTTCAAGCCCGTATCCCCCTCTCACTGTGGCCGCCTTGTGTCCGCCTCCTCCTCCTCCTCAGGCGCGTCAGCCCAAACGGAGATCGAGCGGTCCGTGATCGAGTCGAGGGGAAGCCCCTTCACTTTGATCCTCTCTCCGCAGGTGGGGGAAGGTTGGTCGAGGGGGATCCAAAAGGGAGGGAGACCCGGGGCGAGAGGGGATGCGGGGGCAAATCTTTCACTCATGGCTCCAAGAAGGCACCAGGATCACGCTGAGATTGGCCCGAGATGCCTGTGAGACAATATAAGAAGCCTCAAAAGGCCCTAAGTGGCACACGAGATGCCCTCAAAGATGCTCAAGAAGGCCACAAGAGAGGCCAACAACTGCTAAAACAACTCTTGGACCAACCTGGCCAACTCGGGGCCCAATTGGGCAATCTGGGCACCAACTTAGGCCAACTTGCGGCCAAATCGGGCCACCGTTGTTCCGTTAGTCGCTGCCCCCTCTTGCTGCGCTTCCACCGCCATTTGCTTTTGCGCTACAATGTGTGTCCCAACCATCCTGTGTTGAATTGGGTCCAACGCCTCGCGTTGCTCCTCCTTCTCTTCCTTGTCCCACTTCTCGTCCTCCCTCCTTCTCCTCCTCCGCCTCCTCCTCCTCCTCTTCCTCCTCCTCCTCACTCACTATGGTGCACCCCTCACAAGCTTCGTGGCCCAATAGGCAGCTCCACCGAAGGCCCCAGTGGTGCGCCCGCATGCCGCCACCCCCTCACGTTGGCACACCCTCGCACGTTCTGTGCCCCCCAGAAGGAGCTCCACGGAAGGCCCCAGTGGCTGCGCCCGCATGCCACCACCCCTTTCACCTTGGCACACACACACACGCGCGCACACACACCACACGTTCCGTGGCCACATGAGGAGCTCCACCTAAGGCCTCAATAGCTGCGCCCGCATGACGCCTCCCCCCTCCCACCCACCCACAATGTGGCACATCCCACACACGCTTCGTGGCCCCATAGGAGCTCCACCTAAGGCCCCAGTGGCTCAGTGGCTGCGCCCGCATCCCATTCACTTTGGCACACCCCTCACGCGCTTCGTGGCCCCATAGGGAGCTCCACCGAAGGCCCCAATGGCTGCGTTCGCATGCCGCCACCCCCCTTCCTTTGGCACACCCCTGACACGTTCCGTGCCCCCAGAAGGAGCTCCACCGAAGGCCCCAGTGGCTGCGCCCGCATGCCGCCACCCCACTCACTTCGGCACACACACACACACACACGCGCACACACACACACACACACACCACACGTTCCGTGGCCACATACGGAGCTCCACCTAAGGCCTCAATGGCTGCGCACGCATGTCGCCCCCCCCTCCCCCACCCACCCACCCACAATGTGGCACACCCCACACACGCTTCGTGGCCCCTTGGGGAGCTCCACCGAAGGCCCAATGGCTGCGGTCGCATGCCACTACGCCCAACACTTTGGCACATCCGATGACACGTTTCGTGGCCCCATCAGGGGGCTCCACCGAAGGCCCCAATGGCTGCACCCGCATGTCTTATCCCGCATTTTCTGGGGCCTGTCAACCGCAACGGGTTGCATGAACAAGTAACCCGTTTCGTCTGACTACGGCGCCCCCTGCGGGCGGCCCCGCCCAAGTTCGGCGCTCACGCGTTTCGTGGCCCCGTAGGGAGCTCCACCGAAGGCGGTTCACACACTGCCGGTACTCATAACTGCATATGGTTGGGTCCTTCGCTGAGATAATTTGGTATCGCTGCCGTCTTGCTCGATTTCCCAACGCTGCTTCTGCTGCTGTCCCCTTCCCCCCTCGCTAGGAAGCGCTGCGCGACCCTTACAAATCGACCCGCATCCAGAAATACCCAAGAAATATGTGGCCTGTCCATGGCTCTGGCAGTGATTTTGCGTGACGTTTCACGTTTGGTGTGCGACTTCGGATCTCGGGGACTCCGTCCACGCCCCCACCCCAGCTGTCCTCTCATCGAGGAGCTTTCCTCCCCCAACCTGCTCCCCATTTCCGCTTGTTGTGTTTCTGGTGATGTCCCAAGCTGTCCCGCAAAGGTCGGCGGAACCAGCCGTCAGGCCTCTGCCTTTCTGTACACACTTCACGGGTTCAGGGGGAGAGCTCATATTTCGAAAGAGCAGCTAAGCACTTCGAGAGGCCCATCAATGAGGAATCCAAGCAAGCCTTGAGCTGAAGACAGGCCCGATCAATGTCCTGAACTTGTCCCTTAGCCCTGGTCGCTCTTCCACCTGGCTGGGGTGTTTATGTTTGATGCGGAATGCCAGCCTTGCGCGACGAAACTCAAGGGAACGTCGGATCCAAAGGGCACAGCAGTTGGAGGAGAACCTGCACCGCTACCAACCAGCTCGATGCGGATGCACCTGCATCGAGGTACGGTCGGGAACTTTTGCGTAGGAGTGTCGCGGCGGCGTCTCCGGCGGCGCGCTGCGCCTTGCAAACGGGCAGCGTGTCGCTACGCTCCGCGTGGCGGGAGGCCTCGAAAAGTTTGGAACGTGGGCGCCTGGGGACTGGGACTCGCACAGCGTGCCGCGCCGCAGCGTGGGCCAAAACTGGCGGTGCGACACACCGAACAGAGCCTCCCGACCGTACGTGTGACTGCTCCCTGCGAGCAGCTACACTCCGGCGCGCGGAGGCTCAGCGGCAGAGCGGCGGCCCTCCTGTGCTGGCTGGAATCTCGGTGCCCCTCCGCGCCGCTCTGAGGCACCGTCCACCGAAGCGAGGAGGCAACATCAGAGGTCCAATCCAGCACGCCAAGGCCTCCCTCCTGCCGCGTCTCTCGCCAGTGGTGGTTGCTGCTGAACGAACAGCGCCTGCAGCGCAAGTCACCCTTGGCAATCGTGTGCTGGACCAGTAGCTGGTAGCTCCTGAATGGCATGGGCCCGTCCCCTTCCGAACACCACCTTGGGCTCACCTACCCCTCAAGAGACGAGGAAGGCTTCCTCCCTTCCTTCGCCCGCTTCTCCAACGCCTCGCTGGGAGCAGGCTTTTGGACCCAGTCCCTTGAAGACTCAGAGCGGTCGTCTGCTTGCCGTGAAATGGGGCAAGTGTAGGGGAACAGAAACGTACGACCAGTCATACAGCAATATTCCTGGGCCAGTGTTGTCGTCCTCTTTTCAATCGCCGAAGGATGCGATAGTGCAGTTGTGTCCCCCTCTCCACTGTCCTCTGGGAAAAAGCTAGGTGTGCAGACGCAGAAGACCAGAGTCCTGCTTCGTGGAGCATGCTCCTCACCTCTTCCTTCAGGTCTATGCCCTGGTTGAGAAACCTGGCGGCGAAGTGGTACAACCGACATCGTGCGGACCATGAGAACGAGACTGACGAGAAAATTCAAAGGCAAGGGGAATGCAACGATAAAAAACAAGCAGGCGTTGAAAATAACTGTCCAAGAAAACGCCGGCGCTTCCACTGGCGCTCTTTATCAACCAGATGCATCTGGCTGCCAGGCGAAGGGCTCGTGATGGCTTCAGACTGTAAGAGAGCGGAGGGACGGGGTGAAAGAGGGGAAAGGGAATTGTGCCCTGGAGCCGAACCTTATCAGGAAGATCCTGGAGACCTCGCGCGGCAACTCGAGACCCAACATACGTCGGATTCACGCCGGATGTGTTCCCGATGTATGTTGAGTCATCGCTGCCCAAACGTCGTCCCATATGCTACGGGGCGGACGTGTGAACCAGATAAAACGGCTAAGGCGTGCCGCGCGAGGTCCGCAAAATTTTCCTCATAGGAAACGGTACCCTGAAGCTGAACCATAGCTGGGGACTCCATGCGATGACTTGAGATTTGGGATTCGGGGACGGCTTGGGACCGTGCAAACGGGCGATGGCGGCAACGGGGCGCCGCAACACCTGCCGACCATGAATTCCAATCGCGCGCCGCAAGAGGTGTCGTCTCGAGAAATCCGTGATCAAGGGACGAGCAGCGATGTTCAGACTACGGACGCAACGACTGGCCCACAGTTCTATGCAAGAACACCGTGGGAAGGCGAAGCTCCCGAATCTGTCAAAAGCGCGGTGCTGGCGCGTAGACGACTTCGAGAAAATGAGCGTGCATAGAACGATGCAACGAACCATACGTACATTACATACTCCAAATGCTAAAAGAATTATGGGACAATGCACAGGAGAACATACGGTAGGTGATACTGGAGACCATGCGGCAGACCATACGGCAAACCAGACGGGAGACAGACAAGTAGTCAAACGGTGGAGCAAACGGGAGAACACACGGGAGAGCGTAAGAGGAACCAGAGCAGATAACATACGGGAGAGCATGCGGAAGCCACACGGGAGAACATACGAGAGAACATACAAAATAATATACGGGATCACAGAAGGGAGAGCATACGGACAACATACGGGAGAACATACGGAACATCATGCGGACGATCATGCGGGAAACCATGCGCCACACGGGAGACCATGGACCACGAACCACCGCCTTCGTGTCCAGCACTGACCACACCGGGCCTTCGAAGAATTATAACGAGACTCCTCAAGACGAACGCGTCAGGGAACTTAGCACGTTCGATTCTCTGCCCCTCGTCATCAGTCACATCGTTATGCCTGTCTTTCCTGCTCGTCGAAGCCGAGTACGCTGGAGCAGAGCTTCTCTGGGCGCACTGCTTTCGCTGGCAGAGCCTTTCTCGCTTGATCCTGCTGTTTTTGTTGGTCGTCCAGGATTCTGACTCCGCCTCGCCCGACGAGGTCTTTTGGAATGGGGTGCCTGTCAAGAATTGTCGAAACGAGAGACCTGCACACTCGTCGCAAGAAACACGTAGTCTCTCTACAGGTCAATCTCGCGAGGCATTCCTCCCGTCGCAGGGCAGGCTAGCCTGTTACACAATTAACAAATATTGGAACTTCGTCTTGCTAGCTGCTAGATGTAGACTTCGTGAAAAATCTGTCCGCTTCGCGGTCTCTCCAAAAGATGACGGTACACAAGCAACAATCAATGAATAGTGAGACGGCGAAACAGATACAATAGGTGTTCGCAGCGTCGTCCAACCGGGCGGGGTGTCATCATGTCGAGAATCTCGCTCGGACGGCCAACCGCACGGAGTCCATAACTCAGACCAGGGAGCGCCGTTGACTTTTTGCGACAGTGATCGATATTATGGTGCATGCGTGTGCGCAGCGCCTCTGCTCCGCAGTCATCAGGACTGCCACGCCGGGACGATCACACAAGGTTTGCCGTATCTAGACCTTTGGCCTGCTGTTCTCGCTCCCACGTCCCCACGGCACGATTCTGCCCTGACGACGTTGACCCTAACGTCTGACAGCGAAAGAACCATTCGATACTGAAGGATCTCTACTCTCGGAAGGCCTCTAAAGCTATGAATCCTGACATCCGCCGATGTGTTTTCTCCAACCACGGTACCAAAAATCTCGACCCCTTCCCTGAGGGTAGTTTTTCGCCACAGATCCAGTTGTGATGGCCCTGGGGCGCGGTAACCGGCCCCCGAGGCCGAAATCCAGGAAAAGCTCCAAGATTGAACAAATCATCCGCCACCGTGTCGCTGGGCACGGAGTGGGCGTGTCCTGGGGTCCTTTGCCGTTTCCTCTGAGTCTCAACCCTCGCTCCTTCGGCTTCTTAAGGGGCTCGGGGCCCAAATTGTCAAATACCCGGGGGCTTCGTGCGTGCCTCTGGGGCTGCTCGCGGCTTGTCGCGTGACTTTTTCGGGCCCAAGAGGGGCCCACCACGGGACAAGAGGGCCCCAAGAGGCCCCCAAGTCGGTCCAACAAGGCCCCGAGCCGCCGAACAATCACTCCAAGACGCTCAAGATGACCCTCAGACGGCCCAGGAGGCCTCCAAGACACTCCAAGACGCCGCAAAGAGGCCTCCCACGAGGGCCCGAAGAGGCAAACATGATCGATGTTCCATGGGTTCTTAGTGTTTGGCGTTCTCGGGTTTTCGCTTCCCGACGCTCCCAATCGGCCCTAGAGGCCCCCAAAATCGATCGCCCCAAGACGGCTCAAGAGGCGTCCAGGAGGCCCCAAAACGGCCCAAGAGGGCCCCAAGACGGCCCAAGATGCGCCCAAGCCGACCGAAGAGGAGCCAGAGTCGGCTTCAAGAGAAGGCCCAGATGGAGAAACCGAACGGACATTTCGAGCCCTCGGCCCCGAGGCAGTCCCAGGAGGCTCCCAAAATGCCCCCAGGAGGCCCCAAAGAGGCCCCGAGAGGCCCCAAGAGGTCCCCAAGGGGCTCCCAAGCGGCCCCAAAACTGTCCCCACGAAGCCCCCGAGAGCGTTCCGAAGAGACCCTCAGAAGCGTTCCTGAGAACTCAAGATGAGGGCCCAGGAACGGTGGCGGGATGGGCCGAAGGCAACTCGATATCGCCCGAAATCTGGCGGTCCCGACTTTCGCACGGATTTCGCACCGCGGGCTGCCTCCAGTGGGCCCCGGGGCCCGACGCGGGCCCCCAAAGGCATTGACATCAAGCTCACATGTCCGCGACACGACGTCGCCTGATGCGCCGAGGCGGTACGGACCCGTCGCAAGCGTGGCTCTCTGCGGCATTTCGCTTACGTCTCATGGTGCCGCCACCACCCAGCTGCCCCGCTCATCAGGGGCCACGGTAGGGACGAATGCAGTAGACACGCGCACACACACACACACACACGATAAGAAATCTTGCAAAAGAAAGCTTTAGAAGAGCTCCAAACCATACACCGCCACCAACCCTGGCCAGGCCTATCGTGGGCCCTGGCCTAGTGTACAGGCCTTCCTAGCCTGGGCCAGGAAATCTGCGCACCGAACCAGAGCCCAGGAAGTGCCTGGCCAAGGCTGGTGGTGGTGTAGCGTTGGCGTCCCTCCGAAACTTGGGGCGTGCCCCAGAGCTTCTGCGGGCCTCCCAAGGCCATCGGCGGATAAGAAACTTACGTGGGTAACTTGCTTGCGGGCCGGTTTCTTATTTGATGTGCCCACTGTAGCCCAAGGGGCGAACAGAACATGCATCCAGGGGCGCCGATAGTTCATGTCACATGTCTTCGGCGAGGCTCCCTGGCGAATGCGTGCGATTACCGCCCCCCTGGGCTCTCTGCCCCCTTCTCGTCGTCATCTCGAACCTCACACGTGCGACCTCACCTCTTGCGTTTCAACAGCGCTCATCCAAGGCAATCGGACGAGAGCGTGCCCACACCGTACGCAATAGCCCGTTTGGGTTACGTGCCCGCTCCAAGCCCCCGCCCCTCCAGGCACGCCTCCGGCTCAGCCCCCGCTGGGCCCTCCTTGCGACACCTGCTCTTCGCGTCCCGGCCAGCGCGTGTGCCAGGAACGTCGGCTCTTCCTCCCTGGACATTTGCCATGGCATTCATATCTCTAGGCCCTTCGGCCCAGAGGCGATCCGCGAGCAGTGGCTTCCTCGCTATACCTAGATCTAGCGGGTGCCATCACACGCGCGAACGCCTGGGCATTTACTTGCATCGCAGACCTTGCCCTTTGGGAATGTGGTCGCGGTCCTCCGCGTATGCTCCCGTCCATGATTTGTTCAATTGCGTGGATATACCTACCTCCAACGCGTTCTCTCTCCCACCCTTCCCCTTCCTGCCTCTCTTGCCATCCTCATCTTTTGTCGTGCATTTCCGCTCTTCACCTTTTCATGCTTGACCTCTTCGTTGCGTGGACCCCCTGCTTTTCTTCCGTATCTTCCTCTACCCTCACGCTTCCAGCGGGAAAGGAGAGGAGGACACACACATATCAGTATAAGGAGAGGACGAGGACGAGGAAGCGGAAAAGGAGGAGGAGAAGGAAGAAACAAGTGGGGGTGTTTCGGGGACTTCTCAGAAGCCTCCTGTGGCCCTCTCGGGACTTATTGGGACACTCGTCGGCCTTCTTTGGAGATTTCTTGGAGATTCAGCAGCTCCCCCCCAAGGATAGTTTTGGGCACGATGGAGCCCGCCGGAGACCGTCGTGAAGGCCGGTGGGGCTGTCTTGGGATGGTGCTTGGGGCCTCTTGGGCCGCCGTGCGCCCTCTTAAGGTCAAAAAGACGCAAAGCCCCGAATCCTCCAACAAAAACTGACTGGTCATTGGATGATGCCCGTCGAAAGCCTGTGGGGGGGCATTCCTGCGGCTGCCTTGGCCGTCGTGAAAGCGTCTTGGGGATGTCGCAGCCCCCACCCCAAGACTCCGTGGAGACAGTCTTGAAGCATTGTTAGGGAGTCTCTTGGACCCTTTGGAGCCCGCTGGAGACCGTCGCGGGGCCCTACGGGGCTTGGGGTGGTGTTGGGTGCCACTTGGGCCGCCGTGCGCCCTCTCAAGACCGAGAGGACGAACCAACACCCCAATCGTTCAAAACACCAGGATGGTCAATGACTGATTGCTGTCGGGAGCCTGTGGGGGGGCATTCCTGGGGCACTCGCAGGGCCTTGCGGGAGGCTGTTCCAAATTTGTGGACTGTTTTGGCCGTCGTGCGCCTTTGGGACCTTGCGGGGGTCACCGTGGACGCTCTGGAGACCAACAGGCAGAGAAAGGCACAACCATTCGAAGGCCTAAGAAGATCAATGAGTTGTGCCTGTAGGGGCCAACGAGGAGCACTCCTGGGGTCCTCTCAGAGAGGGCGTCTTGGGAGGCTATTCGACCCTCCCGGGGCCATCTTGGGGCTCTCTTGGCCGTCGTGGAATCGTCCTGGGGATGCCACAGCCCCCCTGGGACTCTAGTGGCGCCGTTTGGTGTCCTATTGGGGTCTGGGGGCTTTCTCGGAGCTGTCGTGGGCCTGCTGGATGCCCTCGTGGGGCAATGTTGAACGCATTGCGGTGCTCTGAACTGACAAGCCATACAGCTACACAAATAAGCTGCAATAAAGCATCAAGATGATTTCAGTGGTTCGGCATCTTGCGGCCTCTTCTAGATTCTAAAAGGCCATGTGAGAAGTCTTAGGGCCATCTTGGCTCCTTGTGGGTTCTTTTTGTTAACGCGTACATCGTCTCGACCCCATGTGCTGTAATATGTGGAACGAGCGCCAACGGTCGCCCCGATGCGGACAGTCAAACGCCCGCATGAACGAGCCTGGATCACTCTGATGTGTCTGCCGTCGCTAACACCAGAGGGGGAGGAACAACACAACGATCACTAAACTTAGTGCAGATCGTGAGGAAGCGAAACTTTAGAGAAGGAACAACCCGCGTGAAAAGTAAAACGCCAGCACGCTATGTGGCGCAGGGTAGCAGGCGGCCTACCGAATCATCCCACATGGGCACCACGTGGTCGACTCGCGGCAGAATGGAGAAACAAATCCACCGATCCGGCGTGTGAAGTTGGCAATGCCTTCGCAAGAGCTTCAGCTCTGATTGGGGGGGTGCCGGGGTGGCTCTGCCGGGGAAGGGGGGAGGGGGGGGGTACGCGGGGGGGGGCGCGCGACCTCTGTTTTCCCATTTTGTTGTTATTTATTATGATTCGAGGGTCCGAAGGACCCTGGGACTCTCCCGTCGAGACTTTCCCAGGACCCCCCCCTCGGGACCACCCCCCCGGCACTCCTCGGGACTCTCCCAGAGCTCCCCCCTCTGGACCACTCCAGGCACTCTCCACACGACCTGTCCCCTCGGGACTCTCCCCCTCCTGACCCCCTCGGGGGCCCTTCCAAACATCTCCTCCCGAACCCATGCTGGCACTTCCATTGCGACCCCTCCATGACCCTCCTTCGGGGCCCTCCCTGCACTCCATGCGAGACTCTCTGGGCATGCCCCAGAAGAGCGCCATCGTCATTATCATTACTATCATCGGTATCATCATCACCAACAACAACATCATCATCATCATCACCGACATCAACAACAACATGATCACCGCCAACATCAGCAACAACATTACCAGCATCCTCAGCATCGTAATCATCATCATCAACAACAGCATCATCAGCATCATCATCATTCGCATCATTCTCATCATTCTCATCATCATCATCATCATCATCATCGTCATCATCATCATCATCATCATCATCATCATCATCATCATCATCATCATCATCATCATCACCATCAGTATCATCAGCATCATCGTTATCTCTCCCATCAGTATCAGCCTCATCATGCTCATTACCATCGACAACGTCATCATCATTATCGTCAGGAGACACGAAGAGGACGAAGAGGAGGAAGAGGAGGAATAAGAGCATGAGAAGGAACACAACGAAACGTCGTCGTCCTCGTCGTCGCCGTCGTCGCCCACGTCTTCACCGCAATCATCGTGGTCGTGGTCGTAGCCGTCGTCGTCCTCGCCGTCGTCGTCATCGTCATCGTCGTCGTCGTCGTCGTCATTGCCTTCGTCGTCGACGTCGTCGCCGTCCACCAAGTCCAGAGCGTCCTGGATCGGCAGCGCTGGCAGGAGGCCACTACAAAAAAAAATCACACCTCGGGGGGAAGAACGGCAATGTACGGGTACGCCCCCCACCTGCCATTCGCGCTGAGGCGCAAGGCTGGGCGTATCGCGGACACGGTGAGGCCATTTGACCTGGGCCGGCACGGAAACGGAAAGAGCGCTTCAACAACTTGACCGAAATTACTCACACCACCGTTCGTACTGGGAGCCTTGGCGTTGAGAGCTTGTTACGTCAGCCCGCGGTCTTGGGAGCCTTGGTGTTCAGAGATTGTTGCGTTGCCGCCCGTTCCTGAGCCTTGGCTGGGCCTTGGTGTCAGGAACTTGTTACGTCATCGCTCCCTGCTGGGAGCCTTGGTCTTATCAGCTCGTTTACGTCACCGTACGCTCTTGGGAGCCTTGGTGTGAAGAGCATTTTGCGTTACCGATCGCTCTTTATGTGGCTTCTCTGAGCCTTCTTGGGAGTCCTATTGCGACCCTTTTTGAGCCCCTTTGGGGGCCTCTTGGGGGCCTCTTGAGGCTGCTTGGGGGTCTGTGGGGGCCTCCTGGGAGCGTCTTGGGGCGAAAGGCTAGACTTTCGGGTTCGTGGTCCCCCTTCTGGAGCCGTCTTGGGGCCCTCTTGGGCCGTCTTGGGCGCCTCTTGGGCCGTCTTGGCGCCCTCTTGGGCCGTTTTGGGAGCCTCTTGGGAGCCTCTGGGGCGGTCTTGGGGCGGTCTTGGGGCCTCTTGGACCGTCTTCAACGCCGTGGAAGCCGAAAAGCCGTGTATGCTAAACATGTAAGTTCCCCTACCGGAAATCAATGATTTTGGCCTCCTGATGGCCTCGTCGGACGCCTCTTGGGGGCCTCTGGGGGCGTCTTTGGGGGCTGTGGGGGCCTCCCGGGAGCGTCTTGGGGCGATCGGCTAGACTTTTCGGTTCGTGGTCCCCCTCTTGGGGCCGTCTTGGGGCCCTCTTGGGCCGTCTGGGGGCGCCTCTTGGGCCGTCTGGGGGCCCTCTTGGGCCGTTTTGAAAGCCTCTTGGGAGCCTCTTGGGCCGTTTTGGGGCGGTCTTGGGGGCCTCTTGGGCCGTCGTCAACGCCATGAAAGGCGAAAGGCCGTAGATGCTAAAAGTATACGTCTGCCTCGGGAAAACCGAAGATGTTGGCCTCTTGGGACCCTCTTGGGACGCCCCTTGGGCGCCTCTTGGGGGCCTCTTGGAAGCCTCTTGGGCCGTCTTGGGCGGTCTTGGGCTCTCTTGGAGCGCTCTTCGGCCGTCTGGAGAGAGAATCCGAAAAACATGCAAAAACCATAGGGAAAACCCCCAAATAAACTGTTAGACCCCGCCTGCGCGCCTCGCCCCTCCCCTGGACCCCTCCCTAAAAGGGCTTCGCCCCCTGCTCAACGTCACTCGCTCGTACCTCGCTCTTTCCGTCATCGAGAAGAACAGCTGCCAATTGGATAAGGAATTGAGGGTCTGGAAGCCGGTGGAGGCTTGGTCATGGATATCACCGCCGCCCTCATCAGACAATGAACATCTCTTTACGAACGCCCCCACCGTAGCTGCGAGGAACAACGAACGAACGAGCAGCATTGGCCGCAATAATGTCTGTTCCGTCTCCACAAAAACTGGAATCAAGGCATACAAACGATTCGCTGCCGATGTGACTCGTAGAGCCGCCAATGTCGCCAGCCTGCAAGGAGGAAGGAAAAAGGGTGAGCGGTGAATGACGTGAGGGGAGTTGGTTGGCATACACCTATCGGGTGTTGCTAGAAGTGCCCCTGGCCCAATGTGCTCCCAGCTTTTCGCTCCATTTTGGAACCCCTAGGGTCCTCTGGGCCTCGTGAGGGGTGCCCTGGAGGCCGCCTGGGCCACCCTGAGAATCCTGGGGATTCCTTGGGCCAGGGGTACTACTGGCAATACCCGAACCTATGGGCGCATTGAAGCGCATGCCGGCGGTGATTTAAACAAATCATGCGTGCCTTGCGTGTGGAAGTGCGGACGGGGACTTACTTCTTCCGTGCAGAGACGTGTGGAGTACGTACCGCTGCTGCGTGAAGGACTACAAGAAACAGCTCGGCGGGGGCGCCCAGAGCTGCAAAGGCGGCGAGCCAGGTGTCTGGCTTTGCAAAGCCAAGCGACGGCGCGAACAACTACAATTGGTAGCGCTGCGTTTGACGCATGGCTACAAGCAGAACGATAGTGCTGCGTACGATGCAGGACTACAGAGCAGACAACAGCGTATTTGACACGCTGAAATCCAAAAATGTGCGCCAGGGAGAACAGGCACACATCGAAAGACACCGGACGTTGTCCACAGAGGGCATTAACAGAAGGCCACTCCATCTCCACATCCGTGCCTGCGCTACATTTGAACAGAGGGCCTCTCCACCTCCAACGTCTGCCCACACGCCTAGCTCTGCAAGCATTCGCCTCTCGCCTTTTGGACAACTGCGCACGGCAGACCTGCGCGGGCAAACGTCCGACGCGCAGACGGAGCTGCGCCTTTACAGCTCGGGGCAAACCTGCCCCGACGGCTGGAGATGCGCAGTGCCGATCGAGCGCGGCCTGCCCAGCTGCGGGCAAACTTGCCTCCCTGTCGGATAGCCGCCCGCCGCCAGTGGGCGAGTCGGCCAAGTCTCGCCCGATTCGGGCAAACCTGCTCGATGTGCAACTCGTGCGCGGTCCATCTCATTCAGCGCATCGGCGCAGAGTCAAACATTCGGAGCGGACCCCATGCGAAGCGACGAATAGAAACTTCTGGGGAACAGAGCGTGGCATGAAAAGTTGGAAAATGCTTTGAAAAACTGCCTAAAACCGTTATCATGGGCTTCTGAGTCCACATCTTGACCCTCCCGGCTTCTCACACTGAGAACCTGCAAAGCACCACCGTGCCATCTTCAAACATCGAAAGTAGGGGTGCACTGGCCCGAGGGTCCACGATGCCACCGCTCTGGTCCTTCCAGGCATGCCACGTGTGATGGAGGCCTGGCGGTGCAGCGAACCGCTGCAGCGGACAGCGCTCGGGTTCCAAGACGGCGCCGGCATGATTCTCCAGATGCTTCTGGCTAGATGTGGTAGACGATTCAGAACGCATGACGATGACATTCTTCGCTGGGCTTCCAGGGTCAGAGAGCACACGATTATGAAACAACTGATGAAACATGTGCGCTACCTCTGGCGTGACAAACTTGACAAAGGCAAATCCCCGACTCCGCTTTTTATTTTTGCGGTCATCCGGATAATGGAACTCCGTGTACGGCAAGCCAAGCAGGTCGATGTCCCGTTGCAAACGGCTTTTAGGATACGTGTGCGGGATGTTCAGAATGGCCATCGTAGCGTCCATGATGGAGGCCTTCTCTTGAACATGAGGCCAGAATGGCAATTCTCCACTTGTAGGCTTGTCCTGAAAGGTCGAAACAACATCTGCCTGATCCACCACGTGGTGCATACCGTGTATACGTGGCAGCTCCCTCGCCTGCAGGGCTGTCCCCACGCATGCTTGCCCCCAAATGTTTCGCATGGTCTTGCGATCAGGCACCATCCGCGGGCTAGTGTAGGGAATCTGACGCGTGCACTCTTCCCCCTGCCTCAAAGCAAAACCACCATGCGCTCTACTTCCGCCAAAAAACTACGGAACTATTACCTCTCGGGCTCTGTTCGAGCCGCCTGGGAGCCGTCTTGTGATAATTGGGCCGCACTTGACCCAACTTGGGTGCCCCAACACGCGAAACGTTCTCACGGAGGGGTGGCCCTGGTTTGGCAGCTCCTGCAAAATGCTCGTCTGTACACTTCGGGAATGTGCCCCAGCCCCGGGCTTGGGGGTTCGCGTATGTTCGCGTAGAGTGGGCCTGCAAAGTCCACACGAATACGATGTTACCTTGTCAAGACGCGCATCCGAACCGAACCTGTAAGACAAACATATCATGATACATACATGTATATGCATGCACGTATGTATATACATGCGTGTATGTCTATATGTATGCGTGTATGCATGTATGTATGTATGTATGTACAAATATGTATATATGTATATAAGCATGTACAGTTGCCCAAGCGATACGGCCAGACATCATCAGCCACTGATGTTGCACTGGAAGGTTTCAGAGCGCGCGCCTCGCACATGAAGGGCCGACGCACGCACGATACACGTATCTCTGCGATGTGCCGCTGTAACACTTATTCGAGCGTTCGGATACCCAGATCCTAGCTAGACCCATTGCGCACTTTTTGGGTGCATTCACTCAAATTACGGCGCGGCCGAAGGCACATGTTCCATAGGAAAACAATCAGCGTGAAGAAGGCGTGATGCAGGGACGAGGTTTGAGATGAGCCAGGGCTAATTGACAGGATGGCGTGGGAAGGAGCAGGCCAAAAACCCGGGAGGTTCCGACGAAGCCCCCGCAACCCCCTTGCTGTCACGCTTCAGTTAGTCCATGTCCTCCTCCTTCTCTATCCTCATATCCTCAGCGTTCTCCTCCCAATACCTCCTTTTTTCTGTAAGCTAGAGCGTCCATCATGGACACACACGCACACACGCGCACCACGAACTGGGTAACCAAATTGCAACGAGGGCGAACAACTGATAGTAAGGAAGCGCGTCATATTACTATCATGCCTCCGCGGGGCGCGTACAGGCGACTGCGCCCCCCTGCAAGGACCCTGAAAAGACCATGCAAAGGCCCCCATGCAAAGACCCTGCAAAGGCCTTGCAAAGACCTTGCAATACCATGCAAAGCCCCCTGCAAAGACCCTGCAATACACCAGGAGGCCCCAAGAGGCCCTCCCCCTGGAGGCCACAATGAAGCCCCTGAAGAGGCCCCCAGACGGCTCCCAAGAGGCCTGCAAACTGCATCAAACAGGCCCCCGATAGGCCTCCCATGATACCCCAGCGAACATCCAAGATGCCTATAACCTACAACCCAGGTACGGTGGCGGGACTTGCCGTAGGCAGCTGGATAGTTAGTGTTGCGAAGAGCCAGGCCTGATGCAGCTGCATGTGGCGTGGAGCATGGCATGTTCTTTTTACGATGCGCGCCGCAGGGGAGTCAGGATCGGGAGCTGCCGAAGAGGTGGGCAGGAGGGCGCCGAACTCCCGGTGGGGCACAATGCTTGAGAGGAAAGTGCTGAAATCGACGGGGAGCACATGAAATGGAGCTCCCTGAGGAGACGATCCACGTAAGGGGTGTGCCGAAATGGGGGCGGCAGCACCGTGCGAGCACCTCCATTCAGCCCATTGGTGGAATTCTCTGAGGGGCACGCTCCGCGTAAGGGGTGTGCCGAAATGGGCAGGGACGCCATGCCAGCACAACCAGTGGGCCAGATGAAGGTTCCCATTTGGCAAGCCTCGCGTAAAGGTTGTGCCGTAATTGGCGGGGAAAACTTATACACGGAAGATTTCGCATTGGAGCGCCCTACGGGGCAGAACTGGTAACGGCAGCGCCATGCGGACGCACTGGTTAGGGCCATAGGTAGAGACCCATGAGGGGCGCGATCCTCATGAAAGATGTGCCGACACGGGGACGGCGGCGCCATCCGGACACACCCGCTGGGCCCATAGCTGGAGTTCCCTATGAGGCACGATCCTCATGAGGAGTATGCCGAAATGAGGACTGCGGCATCATGTGGACGCACCTGTTGGTGCCATGGGTAGAGCTCCCTATGAGGCACGATCCTCGAGAGGGGAATGCTGACACGGGGGCGGCTCCATGCGGACGCACCCGCTAGGAGCATAGGTCGACCTCCGAACGGTGCGTGATCACTGTGAGGTGTCTGTTGAAATGGGGATGACGGCGCCATGCGGAAGCACCCAGTGGGGCCATCGGTGGAGCTCCTTATGGAGCACGACTCTTGTAAAATATGTGCCAGGACAGGGAAGGCGGCACCATGCGGACGCACATGATTGGGCCAGCCCCCCTACGGGGCGTGACCCTCGCAATGGGTGTTTCGAAATGGGGGCGACGGCTCCATGCGGGCGCGCCCGCTGGGGACGTAGGTCGAGCTCACTATCTTGCACGATCCTCGTGAGGGGTGGGCCGCACTGGGCGGTGTGACACGTGCGAGGAGAAAGAGAAGGAGGAGGGGGCGGAGGAGATGAGGAGGAGGAAGAAACAGGAAGAGGAGGAGGAGGGCGAGGAGGAGGAGGAGGAGGAGGAACGTGGAGGACAAGGGAGCATGAGGAGGAGGAGGAGGAGGACGAGGAAAACGGAAGACTGCAGGAGGACGAGGATGATGAGGAGGAGGAGGAGGACTCCATCTCCTTATTCATGCGTTGTTCTTACTATTTGTTCGGGGGGGGGGACGTTCAGCCATCTCTTGCAACATCTCGGGGCATCAAAGGCCCATCGGGGGCGAGTAATCAGGCGATACAGCGAAGATCTGCCTGACAGGCACACTGCATGTCCATTGATGTCACAACGTCATGGGCGTATTTTGGAGGCTCCGTGGCCACGCTAAGCCAACACTTGGGGCTGTTCTTGAGTCCCTTAGCCAGCATTATGGAAACCACAGTGTACCAGCTTGGGCAGACTCCCTCCTGCTTCGCCCGCCCCTTTCTTCAGCCCCATCGGCAATGTCGAACATGGTCGTTTCGATATACGTACGGCTTGGTTATGACCTGGTTATGATTTGGTCACGACTTGGTTATGATTTGTGTAATTTGGTTATGACTTAGTTGCGAACATTGAATATATGATTACGATTTGGTTATGCGAGCACCGTTCCAAAGCAATTTTGGTTACGGGGGTGTCCAATGCATTTTGATAGCTCAAGTGTGTGAGGGGTCGCTCGTAGTCATATTCTTCGCGTTTTGGTTACGCGCAACCCTTTCGAGCGTAACCAAATGATTTGGTTATGTACAACTAGCGTAGACACCCCCCTCTCCCCCTTTCCCAGGGGTGTTGTACCGGGCGCACCGGCGCCCCCCCCCCCTGTGGTAGTGGGGCAGGGGGCTCCTGTGGGAGTGGAGGGGGGCTCGTGGGGGGGGGGAGGGGGGGCGCGTGAGAGCGAGGGGGATGGGTCTTTGGAGCGTGGGCGTGGGGTGGGAGGGAGGACTAGATGGATGAATGCAGGTACGGATGGATGGACGGATCGACGGACGGATATGAAATAGATGGTCGCTGATGCCATCGGGCCCCCCCCGCCCGACGGGCCCCCCTCCCACTGGGCGTGGCGTGGTGGCCCCCCCCCCCATCCCCTTTGTGGGCGTGGGGTGGTGGTGGTGGTGGTGGTGGTGGTGGTGGTGGTGGTGGTGGTGGTGGTGGTGGTGGTGGTGGTGGTGGTGGTCCTCGTGGTCGTCGTCGTCGTCGTCGTCGTCGTCGTCGTCGTCGTCGTCGTCGTCGTCGTCGTCGTGGTCGTGGTCGTGGTCGTCGTCGACGACGACGACCACGACGACGGGAAGCTTCTGGGGCTGCGGGGGCCTCCGTGGATCTCTGGATGTCGACGCCGTCGCCGACGCCGCCGTCGCCGACGCAGCCGTCGCCGACGCCGCCGCCGACGTCGCCGCTGGACGCTCGCACGCGCTGCCCGGGCGCTGCCCCGCGCTCTGGCCATCCCGGGGGGTTTCGTACCGGGGCGCCCCAGCGGGGCGTCTCGGGGGGGTTCGTACCAGGGAGCCCCGGCCCTGGAGGGGTTCGTGCATCCCGGGGGGGTTCGTACCGGCCTGCACCAGCAGTGTGGCCAGCACGAAGCCCCCAGGACGAGCGGTTCCGGGGGGGGTATCGCTCCGCACCGGGCACCGCCGACATATATGCATTCATACATACAAACATAGACATATTCATATTCAAATACATATACATATATACATATATATACACATATACATATGTTATTTATGTATACACATGTGAATAAGACTGCATTGGCGCTCATTGGCGCTTCGCGCCATGCACCTGGTTCCTTGAAGCGTTGGAGCGGTTGGCCTGTCGCGCCTTCCTCTTTCCCATTTGAGGCGTGCTCGCTGGCTCGTGCCACGGAGAAGCAGGGGAAAGGGAGAAGGGGGCAATCAACTTGGGACGGGCGAAGACTGTGAGTCGGAGACCACGGGCGTACGGAATGGCGTAATTGGAAATTGCTGAAGTCCTGGGCCGCAACATAATTTCCCCAAGAATGGTTGCGAACCTTGGATTGTGGGCAAACTGCGGCTTTCCGCAATGAGCTACCATCTGAGCGGGCGAGAACTCAGGGATCTACATGGGAGCCTGCCAAAGCGATGTGAGGGCATTGTGGCCCATCTCGGAGCCACCTCGGACTGTCCTCGGGGCGCCTTGGGACTGCCGCTCGACCGTGTGCACGCTTGGGTGAACGTTGAGAAGGCGCCCTGGAGAGCTGGAATTCCTGGGTGGCCCTGTTGAGGAGCGTCCAGACGGTGTCCCCGGGCTGTCATGGAGCCGCCTGTGGGCAGTTTTGGAATCGTCTAGGGCCATCATGACGCCGTCTTCGACAATGACGATGCTGATTTGGCTCGTGTTGGGGCCTCCCCTGGCCGTCAGGGCGCCGCCCATGGGCAATTTTGGGCCCGTCCCGGGCCCTCGTGGGGCCGCTTTGGGGATTCAGGAAGCGCGTATGGGTTTAGTTGGAGCGGTGTTCGGAGCTTTGACCACGTTTCCGGACGCCCGGCAGGCCGAAGGAACGAATGGTAGTAAATCTTACAACATCTTTGAAACATCAATGTTTTTCTGGTTCGAGCGCGTCTTGGAGGTACTTTTCGGGGCGCCTCAGGGCACCCGACGAGGGCCAAGGCCAACTTGATGCCATTTTGGCTCGTCTTGGGCTCAATTTGGGGCGGTCATGGGGCCGCTTGTGGGCAGTTTAGGAGCCGTCTTGGGCCCCCGTACGGCTTCTCTGGTGTCGGGAAATGTTTTCGGTGCTTCTCCTGCGTTGTCGGACGCCTGGCAAGCCGAATGAGGACATAGTCGAAAAGCATACAACAGCCAAAGAAAAATCAAGATGTTCAGGGTTTCGAGCGCCTCTTGGAGGTGACATTCGAAGCGCCTCCGAGCATCCAGCAAGGGCCTGGACCGCATGATGCCATCTTGGACTGTTTGTGGCGTCTTGGGCGCCTCTTGACCACTGGAACGTTGAAAGCCCGAAGCGGTAAGAACGCCAAAATCCCACAAAAACCAAACCTGAACATCTCTAAGTTTGGCCTCTTGGGGCAATCGTCGGGGCATTTTGGAGCCATCTTGGGCCGTCATGGGGGCCTCTTGGTCCGTTTGGACAGCTCCTTGGGCCGTTTGAGATCTGTAGAGGACGTCTTCGGGGTGGCTCGGGGCCGTCTCAGGCCGCCAGGATGGCTGTCTGATCGCTCTGGGGGCCGATCTGCGCCTCCCCAACAACGGGCCCGGCCTCGAATCGCCCTGGAAAGGGTCGCCCCCCCCCCCTCCCCGGGACTAAAAAGGTGTACGGGAGGGAAAATTTTGAAAAAGTGTGCCGCCCCCGGGGCCGGGGGGCCGCTTCCCCGTCATATGATCTAGAAGTTTGCAAAGGCTTCACTGATGGATGGCGGCTCCTTTTCAAAGTGTGGCTCTCGCCTCAACGCCGCGCGCACCAGTCTTAGTACAACACTTGGCATCTTATGGCTGACGTCCCTGATATGGAACTCTGGCACGACTTAGAATTACCAGGGCGCGACACTCACGCTGATTCGCGGGATTGACGTCCAAGGAATGGAGTTCTGGCACGCTTCACGGTTGTCAATATACGCAACGGTAGCGTTGATTCGCGGCGATGAAAAGCAAGGAATGATATTGTGGCACCGGTGAAGATGTTCAAACGATTGTGTTCCAACAAAGTACTTCGAACAATGACAACAAATCCTTGTAGTGACCTGTGAGGAGGGAACTAGGCGGAAGGGTTCATTGCAAAATCGCTGATGGATCTTAGGTTTACACTGGTCCTCCTCCTCTTACTCCTCCTCGGACTGGCGGCGACAATCATGTTCCCCGAAGGCTCTCGAGGAACATGATCACTTCAGCCGTGTTGGGGCCTTTTTGGAAGCCTCTTCAAGGCCCTGTTGGGGCGCCGAGACTCATTTGCAGGGCTCTCTTGAGGCTCAACGGCCCCCTGTGTGGCCCTTTCGGGGTGTCGACGCTCGATTGGGGGGCTGGCTTAAGGCTTCTTGGGGCGTCATGGGCTCCTCCTGGGTAGTCCCGGCGCCCTCTTGGGGTGTGTTGGAGCCTTCTTGCACGCCTCCTCAGCCGTCTTGGGGCGATCTGGGGGGGCTTCTTGGGCAGTCTTGGATCGTCGAGGTGCGGAACAAACCGCAACGGGAGCATACCTGCAAACCACTCGGTAAATCAACAACTTCTAAAGTTTGGGTCTCGCCCGAAAAACATGTTGGAGTCCTTTTGCGGCGTCTGGGAGGCCGGGAAGGACGTCTCGAAGTAAGCGTCACAGTCTTCGGGGCGTCTGCGGGCCCTGTTGCGGTCCCGAAGCTGAGTTTGGGAGCCGTCTGGGGGCCTCTTAGGCCGTCTTGGGCCGTCGTGGGCGCCCTCCTGGGGTGTGTTTGGGCCCTCTCGGACGCCTCTTGGGGCGTCTTTGAACGATCTGGGACGCTTCCTGGGCAATCTCGGAGTGTCGGGAAGTGAAACTGGCGACAACGGGAGAATCCTTGGAAAACACATGGAGAATCAGCTATTTCTAATTATTGGGTCCCTGTCGGAAGACATTTCGGAACCCCTTTGGCGTCTTGGAGGCCGGGTGGGCCGTTTCGGAGCAAGCGTCCCTGTCTTCGGGGAGCTTGGCCTCCTTGAGGGCCCTTTTAGCGTGTTCAAGCTCATGTGGGGGGCTGTTTTTCCCAACCATCCTGTGGTGTTGGGTCCTCGTTTTGAAGAAACGGTCCCCGCGTCTCCTCCTCCTCTCCTCCTCCGCCTCCTCTCCCTACACCCATTTCGGCACACCCCTCACACGTTTCGTGGCCCCCTCCACCCCTCGCATGCGTACACCCATTTCGGCACACCCCTCACACGTTTCGTGGCCCCATAGGGAGCTCCACCGAAGGCCCCAGTGCTGCCGTCCGCATGCGTCCCGCACACCCATTTCGGCACACCCCTCACACGTTTCGTGGCCCCATAGGGAGCTCCACCGAAGGCCCCATGGCTGCCGTCCGCATGCGTCCCGCACACCCATTTCGGCACACCCCTCACACGTTTCGTGGCCCCACAGGGAGCTCCACCGAAGGCCCCAGTGCTGCCGTCCGCATGCGTCCCGCACACCCATTTCGGCACACCCCTCACACGTTTCGTGGCCCCACAGGGAGCTCCACCGAAGGCCCCATGGCTGCCGTCCGCATGCGTCCCGCACACCCATTTCGGCACACCCCTCACACGTTTCGTGGCCCCACAGGGAGCTCCACCGAAGGCCCCAGTGCTGCCGTCCGCATGCGTCCCGCACACCCATTTCGGCACACCCCTCACACGTTTCGTGGCCCCATAGGGAGCTCCACCGAAGGCCCCATGGCTGCCGTCCGCATGCGTCCCGCACACCCATTTCGGCACACCCCTCACACGTTTCGTGGCCCCACAGGGAGCTCCACCGAAGGCCCCACCGCACACCCATTTCGGCACACCCCTCGAACACGTTTCGTGGCCCCACAGGGAGCTCCACGTTTCGAGGGAGCTCCACCGAATGGCTGCCGTCCGCATGCGTCCCGCACACCCATTTCGGCACACCCCTCACACGTTTCGTGGCCCCACAGGGAGCTCCACCGAAGGCCCCAGTGCTGCCGTCCGCATGCGTCCCGCACACCCATTTCGGCACACCCCTCACACGTTTCGTGGCCCCATAGGGAGCTCCACCGAAGGCCCCATGCTGCCGTCCGCATGCGTCCCGCACACCCATTTCGGCACACCCCTCACACGTTTCGTGGCCCCACAGGGAGCTCCACCGAAGGCCCCAGTGCTGCCGTCCGCATGCGTCCCGCACACCCATTTCGGCACACCCCTCACACGTTTCGTGGCCCCATAGGGAGCTCCACCGAAGGCCCCATGGCTGCCGTCCGCATGCGTCCCGCACACCCATTTCGGCACACCCCTCACACGTTTCGTGGCCCCACAGGGAGCTCCACCGAAGGCCCCATTGCTGCCGTCCGCATGCGTCCCGCACACCCATTTCGGCACACCCCTCACACGTTTCGTGGCCCCATAGGGAGCTCCACCGAAGGCCCCATGGCTGCCGTCCGCATGCGTCCCGCACACCCATTTCGGCACACCCCTCACACGTTTCGTGGCCCCACAGGGAGCTCCACCGAAGGCCCCAGTGCTGCCGTCCGCATGCGTCCCGCACACCCATTTCGGCACACCCCTCACACGTTTCGTGGCCCCATAGGGAGCTCCACCGAAGGCCCCATGGCTGCCGTCCGCATGCGTCCCGCACACCATTTCGGCACACCCCTCACACGTTTCGTGGCCCCACAGGGAGCTCCACCGAAGGCCCCAGTGCTGCCGTCCGCATGCGTCCCGCACACCAGGTGTGTGGCGTGCCGACATGGGCGTCGCGGCGCGCGGGCGCTGCCGTCGGGGTTCCCAGGGAAGCCCCCTGCAGAGGCGACGCTCAGAGTCACGAGTACCGAGAGTCACGCAGACCCAAACTGTTCACAGTCGTATACATACATTTACACTGGGCGTATCCATGCACGCATTCATGCGAATAGAATCAATCGCGCGCAGATTCATTCATAATCAGACTCGCTCGCGATCCGACTCGCACGCGCTCAAGCTTTCATATTCGGACCTATCGTCTTCGTTCGTGTTGTGTACACTGCCACGCATTTCGGCACACCCCTCATACGGCTCGTGGCCCCATAGGGAGCGCCACCGAAGAAGATATTCACAATTGCGGTACTCTCAACTGCATATGGTTGGGTCCTTCGCCAGGCTAATTTTTTCCCCCTGCGGCTAGGATCGACCCTCGCGGCACCCTACACCACAAAGCATTGCTTGCTCCTCCGAGCCCGCGGGGCGCGCGCCTACAACGCGCTCCCCGACCGTCGGCTCGAGGAGGGGCAGGAGGCAAGCTGGCAAGCGGACACAAGTCACGGGGCGATCTGGGCAGGGTCTATGACCCATGACCACGCGCCGCGGACTCGTTTTCCGCCTTGCTCTGGGAGGCATTCGACGCACGCCTAATGGAGGAGCGCGCGTCCCACGCCCCTTAAAACACGAACGTACTGGGAATTTGCAACCAACGATTGTAGCAGCGCGCACCAGTTATTCAGCTGTGTAGCTCGCTGCAGTCTGAGTTCAAAGGCATGCTAACAAATCAAAATACTGGCAATCTGGGGGCGGAGGATGGGAGCAGGCGATGTGCATCTTGCAGCTGCTCGCCCATCTTATGTGCGACGCCAGAGGATCCGCCGCCAGGTCATCGCCCGACGGCAGGGCAATGAAAGCAAAGCTCCGCTCGGGATGAGAAGTGGGGAAGGAGCGTGCGAAAAGGGGCCTCTCTGATAAGCAACGGGAAGGATGAACGGGAGAGAAGTACTTGCTCTGCAAAAGCAGCGCGCTCGGTATTAAGCGCGCGCGCCGGAGGCAGCGGGGCAGCCATGCATTCTCGCTGCTGCGGCCTTCTAGAAAGGAGAAGGAATGCACGGAAGAATGAACGAGGGAGGCTCCCATGCAGGCCAGCCGCTGAAGCAGCGGGCACTCGCGAAGGCAGTGGTCGGCCCCGGCTTGCAAAAACAGCAGCCTCCTAGCAACGCCAACGCCCCTCTCTTGACCGCTCCCGCTGTGGCGTCGTTGGGGAAACTTGTATCCTCCTAAGTACTAAGGATACCTGTGGCGGTCAAGAAGCGGCGTCTCACGACGCCATATGGTGGAGTCGGGTGGCGCGCAGGCCGCTAGTACAAAACTGTTCCTACTTGCTGAGGCGCTACGGGAGTCTATTCAGCTTATCGAGTGCCGAGCAGCCGAGCAGCGCAAGCCTGCTACGAGCTCGGCGGCCCCTCCTCGGCGTCCTCGCCATCGCGCTGGCAGGCGCGCTCCAGCGGGGCGCGCTCGGGCGGCACCCAGGGCTCCAGCAGCACCGCCGTGGACGCGCTCGGCCCGCGGCAGAGGCGGTCCGCGCGCTCCAGCTCCTCGCGCATGCGCGCAAGGCTCGCGGCGGTGGTGCACTCGCCCAGGTTGCGGGACGGCTCGAACGGGTCCTCAATGGAGAGGCCAACCTGCATGCTGCCCTCCCCAATGGCGACCTCGTCGAGGGGGAGGCCCGAGTCCGGGGGCCCGCGTGTGCCGCTGCGCACGCACACGGCCTCGCGACCCCAATCGAAGTTCACGCTGTAGAATCGCACAAAGTCCTGGAAGAGCTGGCCGGGCGGCTTGCCTGCCGCCCCGCCGGCGGGCCGCGACCACCGGCGCGCCGCCGCCCCGAGCACGACGTCGGTCCGCCCGGATAGGGGCGAGGGCGGCATGGAGCCCTCGAGGGGCGGCAGCCGGGGGCCCTCCTGGTCGGCACCGACCTGCAGGAAGTAGACGGCGAGCAGGGTCCAGGCGTACGGCGAGAGGTGACCCTTCGCAGCGTGGCACACCCCGCGATCCTTCGCCCACCGCTTCACCAGCAGGACCAGCTGCTTCAGGCGCGGCATCAGCCGCCCGCACTCCGCGAGGACCACCGAGTTGTACAGGGGCGTGGTGGCGTTCACGGAGAAGTCGATCGGGATGGCCTCTGGGAAGAGGCCGAGGGAGGCGGGCACCAGCAGCGTCACCTTGGGCTCCTGGCCGCGGAAGGCGGAGCGGCGAAACTTGAAGGTGCCGTTGGAGACCAGGCGGTCCGTGCACGTGCGGATGGCGGACTTCTGCAGCTTGCGCAGGTCGACGTCCGCGACGGACGCGGCGGGCCTCCCGGACGCGGCGCGTCCTTGCATGCGGCCCGCCAACGCCTGCAGGCTGACGTGCACGACGATGTCCACCTCGGGAACGGCCACGCCGAAGGCAGCGGCGCGTGCCAAGTCCGCGCTGGCGAAGCCAAAGACCTCCACGTCCGGAGAGATCCTCCGCAAGGTCTGCTTCACCAGGCGTGCCAGCCGCTGCACGACCACGCTCGCCTCGTTGGTGGGCGCGATCTGGTCCAGCAGCTGCTGCACCTCCTTGTCCCAGGCGCTGGCCGGCGCAGCGGGGGTCGCGGCTGGCGCGGCGCGTGGCCTCGCGGCCGGCGCGGCGCCGGCGGCGCCGGCACACGGGCGCTCCTCGGCGCCAGCGCCGGCGGCGCCAGCCTCGACCCCGCCGCGGTGGGCCGAGCGCGGGGCGGCCCGGCAGCTCGCGGGGCGGTGGGGCGCGCCGCCCTGTGACGGCGGGGCCTTGGCGCCCAGCTTGCCGGCGGCCGGCGTGCGCGGTGGGGCCACCTGCGTGGCCTGCACCAGGGCGTAGGCCGCAGCGCCCACGAAGGCGAAGACCAGCTGCGACAGCTCCAGCGGGGCGGTCAGCAGCAGCAGCACGACGGCCAGGGCCCCGAGGGTCCTCGTGTCGTTCTGCATGGAGCCCCGGGACTCGAAGGGCCCGAGGAGGTGGCGCAAGGCCATGGCTGCATTGGCAGAAGCTTCATGAAGCGAGCAGAACGTGGACATGATCACTAGCGGATGTCAGTCGATGGAGCAGATCGTTGGGATATCGATGGCGGCTTGAGCCAAAATGGCTACGGTTCATGTGGGGGGCTGTCTTGGGGCCTCTTGGGCAACCTTGGGCGCCTCTTGTGCCGTCTTGGCGCCCTCTCGGGGTGTGTGCTGGATTCTCTTGGGCGCCTCTTGGGCCGTCTCGGAGCGTCGGGAAGCGGAGCAAGCGACAAAAGGAACATCATTGGAACACCGGATCCACAAATTGCGAAGGTTGCCTAGAATAGGGCTCTTGGAAAGCAATTTGGAGCCCACGTGGGGCGTCTCGACGGCCTCGTGGGCGCCCTCTTTAGCGGCCGTCAGGAGGAGCGCCCACGGGCGGGCACGGAGCGAGCAACCGGAAATGCCAGCCACCGACTTAGGCGCCAAGTCAAGCAATCACCCATGGTGGCGCACGCCCGCGATTGGGACTGGGAGACAGACGACAGGTACAAACGCCGCACGTTTTACGTCGCTTGTGGACAATCAGAGCCCTGTGCGCGCACGACTGTCCCCCAACGCGCCATATTCTCAGCCCCCGAAGCTGCGCCCATTGCCAGCGGCACTACCAGCACCGCTGCTACCCCTCCCCTCCATGCACGACTCGTGGCAACGCCGGAAGCGCCAAACGCGTCCGAAAGTGCTGGCCGCATGCGCAGTGCGCCTGCTGAGCGGCGGGGATCCTTCAGGCATCTAGTCCACAGAAAGCATCTCAAGGCAGAGACTCTGATGAGTAATTCACTGCAGTGCAAGGGTTCTGTGCTGTTCGATCTTCAATTGGCATCCACTTGCCGATCTTTCGACAAGTGTAAGGGCGTTCTCCCCCTTCTGCTTCGACTAAGCGCTAGAATGAGAGGCTTGCTGTCTGGAACCGGCAATTCTTCCCCAATATCTCCTTCTTGCTGTAGCCCGTGAGCACCTTCCGGGAATCCATTATTTACAAGCGGCGGCAGCAGGAGAGGAGAGGAACAGATGGCGGGACACTCACAGTGACTGAGTCGAGTATGTTCTGGCACCCTCTGGGGCCCCCCTATTTCAATCCTCAAGGTGATGTCAGAAAGCCTTCCCCCAGGGTGTCTCCCGCAGCGAACATTCGTCAGCAATGACCTCCCTCCAAAGCCACGGCGATCCCCGTAAAACGATGCCAGTGTTCGCCTAGCGTGTAGCGGATTCTCGCCAGAAGGACCATCATCCCAATGAGGAACTCGCGATCCCTGGGCAAAGATACCTAACCCGCCAGCTCTCATTTTTGGTATTGGCAAGTGGGGATGCTTCTGCTTAGCAGCCTACGCGGCGAACAGCATTAGAAGAAGGTTGTCGGCCTTCAAAGCTTTAGAACGTACTGGAAAACCGCGCGACCCCTACCACCAAAAGCATACCTGTCTACGGCCTCATGAGTGCCCTGGAATACAGCTCAATAGAAAGCAATGATGCTACGACCCTGTACACCATACAACGTATCGACTGTACTCTCCCTCGTGTTCCAAAGGAGTTGCGATGGAGGAGGCAGGGTGAGGAGGAATCGGGGGAGAGGGGAGGAGGATGGAGGGACAGGGGGGAGGGAGGGAATAATGATGGAAGGAGGATCGTGGACGAAGAACGGGGAGGTTGGGGGAAGGAGGCAGGATAATCGAACCGCGCCAGGACAGGCAGCGAGCCGCGCCAGAACCCTCCGAGCGGCCGACGAAGGGCCCTCGCCGAGCCGACGCGGCAGCTGACGAGCTGCTGAGCCGCCTCGAAGCCTTCCGAGCAGCCGACGATGGGGCAATCCTCCATGTTGGGGTCCGACAGGCACACGCTCCATGGCAGGCGGCAGATGGTGTTCATGACGACCTGCGCGGAGGGGACGGCGACGGTGGCTGCGTCCTGTCTTTTCTCGCTCGCTCCTCCTCCTCCTCCTCCTCCTCCTCCTCCTCCTCCTCGTGATGGGGAAGTGGACGAGGAGGGAAAGGAGGGAGGAGGAGGAGGAGGAGGAGGAGGAGGAGGAGGAGGAGAAGGAGGAGAGTGAGGGGGAGGGGCATGACTGAGCAGGGGACCTGTGAAGGGGATTTGGGGGTGATGAGGGAGGGGAAGGTGAGGAAAGAAACAGAAACAAGAAGAGAGAGGGAGAGAGAGAGGATGACGGAGGGGGAAGAGGGGAGGAGGAGGACCAACGTAGTACCAGTGTACACTACTGATGCTGCAACACACACACACACACACTCGTCCCAGAATGCGATGCAGGCGTTTCTTCACACTACGGCAAACACATGCCCGCCCCAGGGGTGGGGGCCTGTTGGTCATGCGCGATGCCGACACCCGTGTGCGCTGTGACGTTATGACTTGGCTGCGTGTCGATACTCCTGTTGCTCCTGCTCTCCTGCTGAGACGAAGGATGAGGGAGGAAGGATGAGAAATGGGTGCGGAGGAGGGAGGAGGGAGGATGAGTGATGGGTGAGGTGAGGCGCCTACTCTAAGGGTTGCAAGGGGAGCCTCAAACGGGTCGTACAAGACCCTGGGGGACTCTGGCTGGTTCCTCTTTACCCTCGCCCTCCCGCCTGGCTAACGAGGTGTCCGTCCATCCTCTGTACCCCGTTGATCACGTGGGTCGCGTCGATGGCGTTGAGGCCCTGAGGGTGGCAACTCGCATCGGCCACATATCTACCTTCCTAGAACCCCTCGCGCTGTTAACAACAACTGTGGAATTTTTTGGAAACTTCTCTTTCTGGGCGGTCTCACAAGCCCCCGTCACAAACTGCCCAGGAAGAAACCGGTTCCGTGGAAGGGGTCCAGGCCTCCAGTGAGACACGTTGTAAAAACACGGCGGGGATCTGGGGTGCCATAGGCCAACTGTCGGTCCAATATGTCCTCCGTTGAGGTCGACCGACTCCCCCCCCAACGTCACCCAGGCGCCGTGAACAAAATCGCTCCACGCCGCGAACACGAGACACGACTGGGGTCGTCGACAGCGGCCTTCGCGCAAGAATACCTCGAGCTGGATTGATCCGTGAGGGCCTCATGGGGACCCGAAGCGGGGCCACGACGCCCGTCGCGACTCCTGCCGGCGGCGCGCAGGAGAGGGGTGGGGCGAGGGGGAGAGCGCGCGGCCGTCTGAGAAGGCCAGCGGTGCAGCCCAGCCCGATCTCAGAACAGGCCTGTGGCATACACAAGGAAACAGCCTGCCAGCAGGTGCCCCTGCGGAAGTGACTCACTCACCGAGAGGCCCCAGGGACCCGCGCAAGCCCTGGGCTCCTGCGGACTTTCACAAACCGACGAAGAATGTGCCCCGAGCTGGCTTATAGCAAGACTTATTATCGTACGCGCCTGCTGCGTGACTAAGCTCCCTGGAAGGCAAGGGGGCCTATGCGAGGTGGGCGCCTTCTGAAGGGAAACCGCTCCCGTCTCCCCACCCCGCCCGTTCTCGCCCGAGATGAACCCCGACCACTTTTTCGTGCTGCGCCCAGTCGTGACCACGAGGGCCCCCAATGCGAGGCGGGGATATATCCATATCCACCGCCTGGGAACCGATGTGCTTGGACCCAGGGGAGCGGCGGACGTGGTGGACATGGACAAAATCCAGCCTCGGACCCTAAGCGGCGGCGGCGCCTGCTTCCTGCTCCCCCCTGCTGTCCTCTCTTGCTTGTTGCTTCCCTGCCCTTCCTGCTGCTCCCGCTGCTGCTTCTGCTGCTCTTCTGCTGCTCTCTCTCCTCCTCGGTCCTCTGCTTCAGCCTGCTGAAGGACGCCCTGCCCCACTCACGCGAGAGCCAAAGGAAGACCTCATAACCACGCGGCCTCCCTTCCGTTTTGCGCGCGACGCCGGCTCCAAACACGACGCACACGACGCCCAGGCGTGAGCTGCCACTGCTGCTCTCCAACACGGGGAAGGGTGAGGAAAGACAGCTCCCTGCAGGGCGTGGGGCGAGGGACGGTGCACAAGAAGTCATCACACCCCAAAGGCAGACATATGGCGACGAGAGAAGGCGTGTGCTCGAGGTGATTCGCCGACGCGCGGACGAGAGGGGATGCGGCCCTCCCGCGTCGGAGGCCACGACGCGAGCGGATGGCCCAGGGGGGGAGGGGGGGGGCAGTACTCTCCCAGCGAGAAGAGAAAACAAACCTGGAAACGAGAGGCCCCTCGCCCAGCAGGTGTAGTTGATCAGGAAAGCGAGCGACGATTGAGGGGGGCCAGAAGTCAGTTGGCGAGAAAACGAAAACGAAAGAGTTCCTTAAAGAAACTAGCTGCTGTGAGACAGAAGAGGAGGAAAGAAACCCTCCGACTGAAAAGAGACGTTGTATATTGCAAAAGCGGGGCATGGGTTTCGAGCCACCAAAGAAAAAACGGTTCGACGCACGCAGGCAGGTGACCTTTGCAGCCGCTCTCTCCCATCGCCAACGCAAGGACAAGCGAATCAGCGTTGAGCTTTCCAGACTCTTCCTCCAGTCGCCAGCGCATGAACCACACATGCAGCTTTGACCGTTTGAACCTCTCACTCCCATCGCCACTACCCAACGATCACAGCTGACGTTTCCAGCCTCTCTTCTGTCGCTCATGCACAAACCGATTGGTCCACGTTGACTTTTCCAGCCTCTCTCTCTGTCTCTCTCTCTCTCTCTCTCCCGTCGTCAGTACAATGACCAACTACCTGAAACTCGGGTCCCTGGGGGCCTTGACACCGAGCTCCCCAGATCCTCTACAGATGACTTTCCACAAAACTCATTGGCCGACCGACATGCATCCCTTTCCGCTGGATGCTGGATGGAAAGTGAATTCCTTTGGTGACTTGGAAGCCAGCATCGCAGCATCGCTGGGAATCCAAATGTGATCAATGCCTTGTTAACGCAGCGGACAACGAACCAATGGCACGAAAACGAAGGACCCCCACCGAACGCTAGCCAGTTCGGAGGACGAAGACGAACAACGGAGGAATGCGCACTGTAAGGGAAGTCATGGTGACCACGAAAAGAACAGCAAACGACTAACATGTGCTGGCAATGCAGATTTTCGTCTGTCTGTGTCGCCAGGAATGCACGCATCCGCCTGGGAGCCTCGTCAAACACACGTGGGCAGTCGGAACCCCTGCCTGCATGTGACGCCCATGCTGTGGGTTATCCGCCCGTACTGCAGCCCCCGCCCCAAACCACTGACTTCTCGATACTGTTGAGTCTCGGGCCCTCAGACCTCTCAGCGACGTCCCTATATCTGAGGTGCTTCTTGACGGTCCCGGGGCACGGTGAGGACCCAGGCCGGAAATCACGAACATCCTTCCAGCATCTTTTTTATAGCAAAAGGGTCTGGGCCCGCCTGTTTGGGGAAAAAACAGCTCGCGGCTGTCCAAGGGCGCGCTCCGACTACAATTCCGAGGCGGACCCAGCCGTGACGCGAGAAACCTCCCCCTTTCCCCAGAAACCCCAAACGGCCCTCACCAAACGTCCCCAAATCTGGATCCCAAACATCTGACGTCGTGATCTGTTCGCAACGTGGCTCCCCAAAATTCTGGACCCCTTCCCCAAGGACCGGTTTCCCAACCCGGGATTTTTTGGTTGACGGCCCCGTGGCCCGAATACTTAGATCCCAAGGAGCCCGACAATGATCACCAACCTCCCACCGTGATCACGGCGCAAGGTGACTTGGGCCCTGGGCTCAAAGAGCAACCCGCAGACCCGTCCAGGGGCGCGCTCCGACCACAATTCCAAGGCGGACCCGACCCGCGGCGACGAGAAATCACCACCAGAGGCAAACCCAAAGAGCACCTTAAAACGCCCCGAATCCTAGATCCCAGACGTCTTTCTTCGTAATCGATGTGCCCTCCTTGCAGATGTTGACCCCTCTCCCCAGACCGCTTTCTGATCCCAGGCCGCTTCTTGACGCCTGTCGGGCACCTGGAGGCCGAAGACGACGAACACTTGGCCGCTGTGACACAAATATCAAATGTCAAGATTATCTCAATACGGAATACGGGGTGCCTGGAAGCCCCGACCCAGATCATTGGATACTGGGATACTGGACGTTTTTTTGTGATCGCGACCGACGAAATCGGTAGCTATCGGTTTTGTTTCAAATTCCAGGGTCGGTCGCGACCAGCTTGCTTCAAACTTGGTCGCGAGCGATTTGGAATGTCGATCGGTCGCTACCGATCGCGACCGAACAATTCTGGTATCCAATTATCTGGGAACATTTTTGTTGGCAGGCCCAAGTCACGGCGAGGGCCCCGAAAGGCCGACAACGGCGAAACCAACTCATCGTGATGTTTCGAATGCGTTGGACGTCTGGATTTGTATGCATAATTTCTGGTAACGGTCGTTACCAGGGGGAGGGGCCCGATCAACGGTAAGGCTTCGGCAAGGTGGGGCGCATTTGGGTGGGGGGATCCTGGCCCCACCCTGCGCACGATCGTCACCGTTACCCGGGGGGGAGGCCGGAGTAACGACCGCTACGCGCCAGAGTATGCGAACATACTCTTCTGGGGGTCCTTGAACCTTCGACACGCTAGGCCGATCGACACTTCGCGCGGTGGGCCGCGAGGTGGTCTCGCGGCGCTCCCGCCGCGGCGGGTTGCCGGCCGCCAGAGAGCGCCTGGTGGGAGGCCTGCTGCTGCAGGGGCATGGGCGGCATGGCCTCTGCGGGACGCCCCCCCTGGAGCGGCCCGCAGGGATCGTACCCTGAGATCCGCTTTCGGGCCCCAGGGCCCTCACACATCGACCGGCTCGAAAGATGCAGCAGAAAGATGGGGCCTATCTCTGGTCGTAATTGTTAGCGATATTGTATTTCCCAACCATCCTGTGGTGTTGGGTCCTCGTTTTGAAGGGACGGTGGCCCGCGTCTCCTCTCCTCTCCTCCTCTCCTCCTCCTCCCCCTCCTTCCTCCTCCCTCCTCCCACCATCATCATCGTCATCACCATCATCGTCGTCATCATCAACGTCATCACCAAGATCGTCATAATCCGCAGCGTCCCGCGCGCCCATTTCGGCACACCCCTCACACGTTTCGTGGCCCCATAGGGAGCTCCACCGAAGGTCCCAGTGGGTGTGCCCGCATGCGTCCCGCACACCGATTTCGGCACACCCCTCACACGTTTCGTGGCCCCATAGGGAGCTCCACCGAAGGTCCCAGAGGGTGTGCCCGCATGCGTCCCGCACACCCATTTCGGCACGCCCCTCACACGTTGCGTGGCCCCATAGGGAGCTCCACCGAAGGTCACAATGGGTGTGCCCGCATGCGTCCCGCACACCCATTTCGGCACGCCCCTCACACGTTTCGTGGCCCCATAGGGAGCTCCGCCGACCAGTGGGTGTGCCCGCATGCGTCCCGCACGCTCATTTCGGCACACCCCTCACACGTTTCGTGGCCCCATAGGGAGCTCCACCGAAGGTCCCAGTGGGTGTGCCCGCATGCGTCCCGCGCGCCCATTTCGGCACACCCCTCACACGATTCGCGGCCCCATAGGGAGCTCCACCGAGGGTCTCAGTGGGTGTGCCCGCATGCGTCCCGCACACCCATTTCGGCACGCCCCTCACACGTTTCGTGGCCCTATAGGGAGGGGGTGTGCCCGCATGCGTCCCGCACACCCATTTCGGCACGCCCCTCACACGCTTCGTGGCCCTATAGGGAGCCCCACCGAAGGTCCCAGTGGCACAGTCCGCCTGCGTCCCGCACACCCATTTCGGCACACACTTTCATACATTTTGTGGCCCCATAGGGAGCTCCACCGAAGGTCCCAGAAGGTGTGCCCGCATGCGTCCCGCACGCCCATTTCGGCACACCCCTCACACGTTTCGTGGCCCCATAGGGAGCTCCACCGAGGGTCTCAGTGGGTGTGCCCGCATGCGTCCCGCACACACATTTTGGCTCACCCCTCAGACGCTTCGTTCCCCCTTAGGAGCTCTGCCGAAGGTACCAGTGGCACAGTCCGCATGCGCCCCCGCCACTCATTTCGGCCCACCCCTCACACGTTTCGTGGCCCCATAGGGGGCTCCGCCGAAGGTTCCAGTGGCACAATTCGCATGCGTCTCCGCCACTCATGTCGGCACACCCCTCGCCCGTTTCGTGGCCCCATAGGAGCCCCGCCGAAGGTCCCAGTGGCACAGTCCGCATGCGTCCCCGCCGCTCATTTCGGCCCACCCCTCACACGTTTCGTGGCCCCATAGGGGCTCCGCCGAAGGTCCCGGTGGCACAGTCCGCATGCGTCCCCGCCATTCATTTCAGCACATCCCTCACACGCTTCGTGGCCCCATAGGAGCTCCGCCGAAGGTCCCAGTGGCACAGTCCGCATGCGTTCCCGCCATTCATGTCGGCCCACCCCTCACACGTTTCGTGGCCCCACAGGAACTCCGCCGAAGGTCCCAGTGGCACAGTCCGCATGCGTTCCCGCCGTTGATTTCGGCACACCCCTCACACGCTTCGTGGCCCCATAGGGAGCTCCACCGAAGGTCCCCGTGCCGCAATCCGCATGCGTCCCGCGCACCCATTTCGGCCCACCCCTCACACGCTTCGTGGCCCCATAGGGGCTCCGCCGAAGGTTCCAGTGCCACAGTCCGCACGCGCCCCCGCCATTCATGTCGGCACACCCCCCACACACGTTTCGTGGCCCTATAGGAGCCCCGCCGAAGGTCCCAGTGGCACAGTCCGCATGCGTTCCCGCCACTGATTTCGGCGCACCCCTCACACGCTTCGCGGCCCCATAGGGGAACTCCACCGAAGGTCCCCGTGGCGCAGTCCGCATGCGTCTCCCTTGCCCAGTACAGCGTTACGTGGCTCCATATGGAGCCCCACCGCAGGTCCCAGCCAGCCAGCTGGCTCTCTTTGCTCCGCGCAGCGGGGACTCCGTGCTGCGTTCTGCCCAGCGCCTCGCTCGCCCGTCGTCGCTCTGCCCAGCGGCAAGGGCCTTGCCCGCTATCAGCCAGCCAGCTAGCTCTCTTTGCTCCGCGCAGTGGACGATCCTCGCGCGTCGCTGGGACCCCTCCGGGGCGACCTGCGCGCGTCGCGGGGACTCCGCGCTGCGCTGCGCCCGCAGCCTTGGACTTTTGAGTGCGCGGGCAAAGAGGGAGTAAAGGAAGGGGAGGAAGCGGGCGCGATCCTCGCGGGGGGGCGCGCCGACATTGGCGTCGCGGCGCGCGGGCGATGCCGTCGGGGAGTCCCGGGGAAGCTCCTTGCGGCGGCCACGCTCAGCGTCACGAGTACTCAGAGGCAGTAGTTGTCAAACTATTGGCTTTCATATACAGATTCACCATGCTTTGTCATACTCGCATTCACGCACGTAGACTCGCTCGCACGCATATTCATTCACAGTCAGACGCACACGCGCGCAGATTCACCCGCGCTCAGTCTCCCTGCGTACTCAGATCAATCGCTTTCGTTCGCGTTGTATACCACGCCACTCATGTCGGCACACCCCGAGCACGGTTCGTTGCCTCATGGGGATCGCCGCCGAAAAAGTGAATCACTATTGCGGTACTCACACCTGCATCTGGTTGGGTCCCTCGTCAGGCTAATTTTCCGCATCGTCGGATCTTAGGCCCCCCAGTGCGGCTCGTGGGGTATCGTGCTAACTCACTCCTCCTGCTCCCCATCCCTGACGTTCCCCCCGCATCATCCTCCCCCATTTCCTCTTGCTCCTGCTCCTTCCCTCTTGCTCGTTCCTCTTCCTCCCTCCTCCGTGGTTGTCCCGTGGTTGTCCTGCGGATGTCCTGGCTGCATGTGTGTACATGTATATATATATATATAAATATGGACAGTGGGATCGATGTACATACTGGGAATGGCATCGACATTTTGAGAAGGAGACCAATCGATCGCGATACCAATACACATATATATAGAGATATGTTGGTATGGTTGCCGATCTACACATTGTGTTACCCAGAAGTTGTGAAATCGACCGATCGTTTCATATGGGCTCTGGCAAATTGATCGCACAACCGACAAATATTCAGATCGATGTCCCATGGTCGTCCCGTGGTTGTCCCGCCGTTGTCTCGCGGTTGTCCCGCCGTTGTCCTGTGGTTGTGCTGTGCTTCCCGTACATGTCCTGCGGCTGACAACTCAGTGGATAAATGAATCGTGTAACCGATCAATAACAGTGAGATTGGCACATCGATTCATAGCGAGTCGTGAGTTCGAGCGTTAGGTAATGCGTGCGGTTGATCGATTGGTCGTGACGACGATTGACAAGAGCCGCTGTAGATGGATAGTGACGCGGACCGATCGTTGAATGGTGAAATCGTACATAGAAAACGACACATCTATAAATAGTTGGATCGTACCACCGTGGTTGTCTGGTGGTTGTCCCGCGTTTGTCCCGCGATTGTCACTTGGTTGCCAATGGGATGCCTGTGTGTGTCCCGTGGTTGTCCCGCGGTTGTCCCGTGGATGTCACGTGGTTGGCCAATTTGCGTATGGAAATCCGCCGACCCTGTCGGCGTGTGTGAAAAAAAGCTCTGGGCTTATCGTGTCGGAATGGTGTGGGAAACGTTCTCTCGCTCGCTTTCATTCAATTCGCATGTCCATTCCAAGGATTCCTCCCGTCAACTCGACATGAATCGAACCGGGTCGCAATCCAAGTCGCTATCGAGTCTGAAAGAAGCCCTACCCCTTCCCCACCCGAGGGGGGTGTCCTCGGGGGGGTCCCACGGCGACCCCAAGAGTGCCAGGGGGTGGTTCCAGGAGGGGCCCGTGTCAGAATACTGTCCCCCTTCCCTCCTCGGGTCACATTCGGCCTTCCTTCGCCCATGCAGACCCGAGATAATCCAAGAGCTCCAGTTGTTTGGGAACCACACAAAGCGCGTTATGTAGCTGGGTTGGTGGGTGGATTCGCTGGCACATGACATAACTCAGTCGTGCCCAGCCGCTCGGATGTTTCTCTCTGAAAGCACTGCCCCTGTTGTAACTGTTGGCCCTGATGTAGCCAAATTGCATAGCAGCTCCGATCGTCACAAAGCGCGCCGACACCGCAATGCCCGCTCTCACCACACATGCTGGTGCAGGAACCTACGCCTGCACCACATCGCTTTTGCACATCGCAATGCACGGATGCATGGCAGTGCTCCTGTGCACCACACCGCCTGTGTACACAACTGTGAACGCGTACACCACAACGCCTTTGCACAACACAGCTGCGTCCACACAAGCACAGTCCACGTGCACCACAGCGCCTGTGAAAAACACGATCCGCGTGCACACACCACAGCAGCCGCGCGCAGCGCGGCGACTGGCGCCTGTGTGCACCAAATTGTATATATATATATATATATGCACACCACAGAGCCCGCGTACACTTCGAGGATCCCGACGAGACCCAGTGCTTGTGGGGGGTGGCGCGGACGTATCAAATTGACTACGCAAGTGGTTGGTGATTATTGTTATTTGGCCAACTGGAGGCCACTCTGGCAAGTTTGTTGAACTGCGTGCGGCCGCGGCGACGAAGCTTAAGATTCCTCCAAAGGGGAAGACCCTTGGCGCCTCGAGTTCACTTGTGCCGCGGTTTTGTCCGAGAGGGCCCTGGCCCAAGAGGCTCCCAAGAGGGCTCGGACGCGAGTCAAGACGGCCCCAAGACGACAGAATGAACGCCCAAAACTGCCCAGGTTCCTAAGAGGTGAACACAGACAAACACACACATTTAAACACACACACACACAAACCGACAAATCGAGCCTTCAGCCCCAAGACGCCCCCAGGGGACCCTAAGATGCTCCCGAGAAGCCCCTTAAGAGGTCCAAGATAAACCCAAGAGCGCGACCAAAAGAGCTCCAAGAGGCTCAAATGCTCAAATCCCTCCCTTCCCCATCATGGCCCCCCGCATCTGTTTGTCGTCCTCCTCGTCCTCCTCGTCCTCGTCTTCGTCTTCGTCGTCGTCTTCGTCGTCGTCCTCCTCCTCCTCCTCATCCTCCTCTTCCTCCTGACGCCTCGTGGTCTGAGAGGCCTCCAGGGCGCGACCAGGCCCTCCCCGAGGCGGCGCCGAATGGTGCATCAGGCGGAGGTCATTCCGAAAGTGGTCCGATCAGCGCGGCGGGGCCAGCGAGGGACGGGGAGGGGGGGGGGCGGACCAGGAGCCCGAAAGAGAAGCGCGAGGGGGCACGACTGACGAACCGAGCGCAGAAAGGGAGGAACGAAGAGGAAATCAGAAGACGGGGCCGCGCCGACTCCTCCAACCCCCACCCACAATCTCCTCCCCTTCCTCCTCCTCCGGCCCTTCAGGACCGTCCTTAAGTCGCTGCTCGTGCGGTCCAGAGTGTTCACGAAGCTCTTGTGGACGAACGGACCTATGAACACAACGCGGCCTAGCGTGTCCTCGGCGCCGCAATTGTGCCCGTCGGTGTCTCATGGATGTGGGCGTTGCAGTCTCGTTGTGTTGGTGCTGGGCGGAAGGGTGTAGCTGGGCATACCGCGCAGCCCCTGTGCCGCCATGAGGCCCGTCACTGCGTGAGCGGCCTCGTCCTCGCCTCGGGAATGTAGTGGATGCGGGCTCCAGTGCTGATATGCGCGTTGTCTCCGTTGCTCGCGTCATGTTGAGGTCGATGAAGGCGAGGGCATGGGCTCGGCGCTGGTGTTCGCGCTGGTGCTGGCGTAGATGCTCATGTCTCTGCTGGCCTCGATGGTGAAGCCAATGCTGTCTGTGATGCTAACGTCGATGCTGGCGGGGGCGCCGGCGTCGAAACTGGTGTAAACGCTGGCGTTGGAGACGTCGATGCTGGGGCCGGTGCTGGCGTAGGCGCAGGCATCGATGCAGGCTTGTGTGCTGGAATCGGACCTGCGCTCGGTGCTGGTGTCGAAGTTGGCTTCGGTGCAGTGTGGACTGGATGCGCTGCTGGGGTCGGGTGTCGATGATGGCACTGATGCGGATGCCGACGCTGGAGTCGGTTGTGTCCTCGATGCGATCCTCGATGTTTGCATCGATGCTGGCGTCGGTGCTGGCGTCGATGATGGGGTCGATGTTGGCGTCGGCGTGTGCGCCCATGCAGGATCCCGTGCCAGGGTCGGTGCTGGCGCTGATGCTGGCGCCGATGCTGGCGCCGATGCTGGCTGGCGTCACGGTTAGCGCTGGTGTTGGCGTCGATGCCGTAGTTGGTGCTGGCGTCCGTGCTGACGTTGATTGTGACTTCGGGGCTAGGGTGGCCATTGCCGACGGTGCTGACGTCGATGCTGGCACCACTGGTGGCTTCGATGCTGGGGTCAATGCTGGCGTCAATACTGTCGTCCCAGAATGGTGCAGCTGTATTCCGTCATGCTGCTCTCGATGCTGTTACTAGAAACTATCGTGGCAATCGCGGAGGCGCAGCTGAGCGTGGGGTGATAAGTGGGACATGGCGTCGGGCTCGGCGTAGAACTAGGCGTCGAACTGGGGAACGAGCTGGGCATCGGACTTGTCGCCAGCCTCGGTGCTGGCGATGCGGAGCTGGTCGCTGGCCTGCTGCTGGTAGGGGTGCTCGATAGCACCTGGAGTCGATGCTGGCGTCTGTGCTGGCGTCGGTGCCAGTGTCGATGCTGGCGCTGGTGCGGACGTCGATGCAAGCGGCAGTGCCGCGTTCGATGCTGTCTTCGGTGCTGAATGCCACGCTGGCGCCAGTGCTGAGGTCAGCGCTGTAGTCGGTGCCTGCGTCGGTGAGGGATTGATTGAGTGATGACGTGGATGATGCCACCGATGCTGGCGTCGAGCTGGCGGCGATACTGGCCTCGATGCTGGGGGAACCAGTTGCGCCGATGTAGCGGTAGCTGCAAATTCCTGTGCCCGGGTTGGCGCCGTTGCCAGAGTCGCCACTGGCGCGAGAGTGTAGTCGACGGGGCGATGGGATACCGGGGAATGCTAGCCAGTCCTCCGCCTGTCGCTCGTAGTCGTTATTGCGGTGATGCTGGTCGCGCTCGTGGTAATGCTGCTGCTGGTCGTCGTCGAGGTGCCCCTGGTCGTCCCGTGAGACGTTGGGCGGCAATTCGGTCAAGGCGTCGGAAAAGGCGTCGGGGTTGGTGCTGTTGATGCCGGCGTGGGCGTAAGCGCTGGTGTTCCCATTGGCGTTGGCGCTGGCGCCGGCATATGTCAAAGCCGTGACTGTGACCTTTGTACGGCCAAAAGGGATGCCGAGATTGGCGTGGGACTGCGCGAATGCTGCCGTGGCCGACCTGTCGGAAGCGAAAAGCACGATGCCGCGGCTCGACGACCCCCGGGACCCGTCTGCGAAGACGCTGCATTCGAGGATGTGGCCGAAGCGGCTGAAGGGAGCGTCGATGCTGGAGCCGTTGGTGGAGGCCACGCCGATGCTGGATTCGCTGCTGGCGTCGGTGCGGGTATCGATGCAGGCTTCGCTGGAGTCGATGCTGGCTGTAATGCTGGGGTCGGTGCTGGTGTCGATGCTGGCGTCGCTGCTGGCTTCCATACGGGAGTCAGTACGTGTCGCTGACGTGCAGTCGATGTTGTCTTCGCTGCTGTAGTCGATGCTGGCGCAGATGCTGTTGTCTCTCCTGGCGTCGACGCTGACGTTGATGCTGGGGGCAGTGCTCGTGTCGGTGCTGGCGTCGATGCTGGCACTGATGCTGGGATCGATGATGTCCTCGATGCTGGCGCAGATGCTGGCGCCGATGCTGAGGCAAACGCCGTAATTGAATATGGCGTCGGTGTGGGTTCCAGTGTTGGCGTTCGTGCTGGTGTCGGTGCTGCCGTCGATGCTGTCATGACGGCTGGTTTCGCGCGGGTTAGGGTGCTGGCGTCGATACTGAAGTCGATGCCAGCGTTGATGGTTACGTAGATGCTGGCTCTGGTGCTGGAGTCGATGCCGTCTTCGATGCTGGAGCCGATGTTGGGGTTGATGCTGGTGTCGGTGCCGGCGTGGATGGTGGTGGCGGTGCTGGTGTCGATGCTGACGTGGGCGCTAGAGTCCGTGCTGATGTCGGTGCTGGCTTGAATTTCGTCGCCGCCGCAGCCGCCCCGGCCGCCACCGCCGCCTTTGCCAACGACGACGCCGAGTCCACCCTAGCCGCCCCCCCTCCCCAACAGCCGCCCCAGCTGCCGCCGACGCCGCTTGCCCAGCCGCAAACGCCGCCACCCAATCCGTCGCCACCGCCGTCGCACCCAGGTCCTCGCCCTCGCATGCTGCGTCGTCCTCGTCGTCCGGCCCGCTGCTGTCTCCGTCATGTGGGTCACGGGAATGCTGGTGCTCTCGGTCGTGCTGCTGGGCTCCGTCGCATACTCGACGAAGATGCTGTTGGCGGTTGTGCTGTGGGTCGCACTCCTCGTGGTGGCGCTGCTGTGCGAAATCTAAGTGGGGCTGCTGGCACCTTGTTCGTAGTCGTAGTAGCGCTGCTGGTTCCACTGGTCGTCGAGGGGGTGGCTGCGCGCCGTGGCGGCTCGCGCGGCCTCAGCAGCTGCCTCCATGAGATCACGGTCTGTCGGGATGGCGACCCCTGGCCTTGGGCCGCCTCGTCCTGCGCTGGTTCCTGGCCGCATCCTGGGCCAGTTCCTGGATTTCCGCCGCATCGGTCAAGCCCAGGTCCCCCAGGCCCTCCTCCGGCTTCCCCAAGTAGTCCAAGGAATCCTCCGACGCCTCCTCGACGCCGGCCTCCTCCAGTTCCACAATCTCTTTCTCATCATCGGCCTGGTCGCGGGTGCTCCAGGTGCCGACGTAGGCGTCGGCGGCGGTGCCAGCGTAGGCGTCGGCGTTTGTGTCGGCGGAATCCTGCTGCCTGTTACGCGGCTCTTTGCTTGGGTCGTGGTAGTGATCGTAGTGCTGCTGGTCGCACTTGCAGTGGTGGTGTTGCTGTGGGTCGCGGGTCGCAGTCGCCCTCGTTGTCGTTGTGCTCCTCCTTCTCGTCCCGCTCGTGGTTCGTGTGGACCTCGATGAAAATCTACTTGGTGTCAGTGGGCTGCATCTTGTCGGCGCTGGCGTCGACCTTGGGCGGCATTGGACTTCGCGCGAGCTGCGTCGCGTCGAAGACTGGTGATGGGCCAGCCGCGCCGCGAGGCGCGGGCCAACCTGCGGCAGGCATTCCAGGAAACCTCACCATTATGAGGCCTGGGCCCCAAAGGGCCCGACGTGTCTCTACGGGCAACCTCGGCGGCGCCAGAGAGGGAAGGGGGGCGCGGGAGGCCCCCTGCCGCGGGCAAAGCATCGCGGGCGCCGCGGCCGCAGGCAGCGCTGCCAGCCGCCGACTTGCGCCGCCCGCGGGGGCTCTGCGGCCCCATGGGCCAAAATGGCTACGGCATCTGTCCCCTTTTTCCTCCTCCTCCTCCTCCTCCTCCTCCTCCTCCTCCTCCTCCTCCTCCTCCTCCTTTTTGGAGTCAGGATGAAGTGCACGAAGCGACGCCCGCCAGGAAGAGGAAACACGAGACCGGACAAGGGCAGAGCAAGAGCGAAAGAGAGCACGCGAAGCATGCGATGAACCCGGGAGCCTGTCAGGGCAGGAACGGGGTCCCGACACCCAAAAGGGGCAGGGCGGGCCGAGGCCTCGCACCGTGTTGCCACGGGCCCGCAAGGGCTGTGGGCGAGAGAGTTCACGAGCAAAGTCGTTGCCCATGATAAAAACCCCACACTGCCAGGGCCTATGCTGTGTGTTGGGGACGCTCAGAGGTGCACGTGCACGTCCAACGCCTCCAGGACCAGCCCCCCCCCGTGGGGAGGGGGCCCCCCTGCCACCCGCCAGGCACACCAGGCACTGGTCGGGGACACAGGACACCCCTCGCCACCAGGCGGGGCACCTGGTGCGAGTCTCGGGGCGGGTGCCCTGGCCTGCTCCCCCCAGTCCCCTTGCCCAAGGGGGGCAGAGCAGGACTCCCCGTGGGCCTGGCCGAGGCCAGACCCCCCCTCCACACCCTGGCGCGACCGGGGAGTCGCCGGGCCATGACAGTGGAGGGGACCCGATTCGGCCGTAGCCGAATCGGGATTATCGTTTCGGCCCGAAGGCCGGGGTCGGTGCCCCCACTGCCGAAACCACCCACCCGCCCACGGCAATGCCGTGGGAGGGTGGGTGGTTTCAGCAGTGGTGCAGCCCCCATACAGGCCACGACTAAGCGGGTTTCAGTTCCCCCGGACGCCGGGAGGTGCCGCCCACACCAACCGGCTGCCCGCCCGGGGGCCTCCTCCTCCTCCTCCTTCTCCTCCTCCTCCTCCTCCTCCTCCCCATCCCCTCTCTTCCCAGCGCGTAACGTCGGCGGCGCGGGCCAGGACCCCTTCCAAAAAAACTTGTCACTGTGGGGTCGCGGGGCGGTCGCTGCGCCGTGGTCGGCGCGGTGGAAGTGCAGGAACTGCCCGAGGCAATTGTGGCGCACGGCAACGGCGCATCGGCTCCCGTGAAATATCTGGCCAAGGACCCCGTCCCCCACACGCTACGAACGTCGGTGCCAATGCGCGCCCGTGCCTGCGTGCACCGCCAGCACGTGCATCGCATTGCCTGCGTGCACCACACAGCCCGTCTACACCCCCAAATGCACGACGGCGTCAAACACCAACATGCCATGGCCGGCCCGGACGCATCAAATCCAACATGCAAGTCATTCGTGTTTGCTGTATTTGTTCTGGCCGCGGGCACATCCCCGACCCCCGTTGCTTGCGCGCGCAACAGTATGCGCATACCTCGATGCTAAACACCACCGCGCCCGCGTGCGCCACAACTGCCGCCGCATCCGGCGCGCGCGACATGCGCGACAAACTGTTCGTTCCTTCCAATGCCGAAAGCGCCGTCGCGCCTGCGCGGGCGCCGCGACCTCTTGCGCGCACCGCGCGCCTCCACGCGCCGCGAGCACACGCGCGCGCTGCAAACGCGTTGCGCGCGCACTACTAACAACATACCTGTGCTCTCAACAACAGGGGTTGCTGCAACGGGGGTGGGTGGGAGGGGCGGCGGGCGGCATGATATCTACTGGGTGGGTGGGCGGGCAGGGGGCCACGTGACGCGCGCCACGCGATCGAGCAAGAAAAACTGCAGCTCGTGGCCGCCAGCGTATCCGAAGACGCAGCTGCTGCTGGCGTCGTGGATGGTGGGGCCCAGGCGGTCATGTTTCTGTTGGCGTCTTGGAGTGGCCGTGGTGTCCATGGCCCTGATGCAGGTACTCCTGGTTGAGCTCGGCAAAACCTTTGTCCTTCCCCTCCCAGAAAAGATGCCGCAACGGTGAGATGGGCGTCGCCGCGCCCCGGTCCAATCGTGAGTTGGGCGACTTGCCCAGGCATCGTTCTATGCTTCGACGTCTTCTCACGACGGCCTCCAGTGGCTGATCATGCTCGGTCTGTGTATGCGGCAGCAGTCCACTCGTATGCTGCGCCGTTGACGAGACCTCCTGAAGCGGTACTCTCGGTGCTCGTACAAGCGCCGTGCACAACTGCTGGGAATTGCCCGCGCTACACCCAGCAAGTTCTGCTTCCAACCAAGCCATTTCCCACCTGGCCGGAATGCCATCAATACTTTCTACACGGAGGCCCATGAGTTCGCGGCCCTGCTGTAGTTACCGCTCGTCCCCCAAGCTCTTGAACTTCTGGGATAAACAAGGATGTGGGCATGTGACGAAGTCGGTGCGTGTTCCATGAATTCCGGCTCCGCCGAATCCTCGCCAGTCCAGGAAGCCCACGTTGCAATGTTGTTCTAGGTTGTTGTGGCGCCGCGCGTTCTGAGCGGGCGCTGCTCCGAGCGCGCGCCACTCTTGCCGATGTGCAGTCAGATCGTTTCATGCAGGGCCTGGCGCTTGACCCCGAGTTTGATTCCCGTCACGTTCCCGCATCGCGCGGCCCGCGATGGCGCCGATGCCCGCGGCGGCCAAGCCGCGCATGACGAGGCCGACGCAATGGAGTCTAGAAAGGAGCCTACCAGTGCAAACTCTGGCGGAGAGGTCGGTCAAGCGCCCACGGGCGCCAGGAACGCCGGGGCATTTCAGGGAACCCGGATAGAGTTGGAGAAATACGCGCGTCCGCGCCCGCGGTTCCGCGGTTGGCAGAATATGCGGCGGTTGGGGAAGCCGCGGACGTCGCCTCGATGTTGAAAGTGCTGCGCTTCAACTGGTAGAAGTCGGCGATGAAGAGGGGGGCATTGGTGGCGCGGTCGAGGCTTCTCGCGCGCGCGACACTTGTCGGCGTGCACGGAATCGCCGTGGCGGCGTAAAACTTGGCAATGAAATTGTGGGCGCCCGCGACACCGCCCGCGAAGCTCTGAGCCGTTGCGCTGCGCGGATTGCCTCCGCCACGTACTCGCGAGCGCTTGGCGTTCCGGCGCGAATTGCCGCCGCCGCGCACTCGCGCGGTGGTCGCGAATCGCCGGCGAGCAGAAGGCGATGGCGAGCAGAGCCGCCGGAGGTGCGACAGCTCAGCCACCGAGTGAAAGCGGGGAGCGGCATCGCATGATGCATGCTAGGAAGCAAGGACCCCACAAAGAAAGGAATGCGATGCCAGTGATCGACGGCGCGGAGGGGGGGATGGCCAACTCACCCCCCGCATCGCCGCGCCCAAGGCGCAGCGGGCGCGCCGGCAAATGGGGCGGCGCCGCCTTGAGCATTGGAAAGGCGGCGGCGGGGCAAGCAGTGGAACAAAAAAAAGAAGAAGATAACGCTCTCCTTCGGAGCGCCCCCTCAAAGTCGCCCCTCCATCGAGGGGCCGCTTCGAGCGCTCGCGCCAGCTGCGCCCGATGCCAGGCGCTCCACAAATGCCCCGAGATACCCCCAGAGGCCTCGCCGAGCGCCCCAGAGGCCCCCCGGGGGCCCTCCCGCAACGATGGCCATTCGAGCTGTCGAGGGAGAGGCGTATAGCGAAGCAAAAAAGCCGGCAATTCTGAACTGAGACCTCCAGGGACCTCTCGGGCATCTCCGAGAGCTCTCCTGGGGCCGAAGCGGGTTCGACGCAGCCGCGCGCGGGGCCGTGGCTTTTCCGAAGATGGCCCCATATGGTATCCAGCATTGTCCCCCGGCGACGCCAACGCCGCCAGTTCCAATATTCAAACAGGCCCAAGATGGCCGCGCCAACTGCAACGCGCCTTGAAGAGGACATCCAAGAACCAGCAAGATGCGAACATAAAGATCAGGCCTCGTTGCAAGTTGCACGGTGAGGTATAAAGGTATTGTCGCTGGCCGACGCATCCGTAAAGGAACGCAATTCGATCGTCGCCGGGGAGGCGCCCTGCGCCGCCGCAGCTGCGCAGCGCCTCAGAGAGAAAAAGAAAAAAGGAGGGGGAAAAAAAAGGAGAAGGAGAGATCGCGCGTCGGCGAGGGCCTGGAGACGCTGAGCCAGGGGCGAGAAATTCTCGACCAATGCGACCGCGCGCCCCATGTCCTGCGCCGTCGGCCCCGCGTCGAACATCTCCATGGCCTGCGCCTCCTCGGCGGGCGCCTTCTCTGACGGCCAAGCGTCGGCCTCGAGTTCCACATCCTGGCGCGCCTGCGCCGCCTCACGGGCCCGCCAAGCCATGGCCCTGGTCTCCAACAGGTCATCGCACAAGCCATCTGCCAACACTCGCAGTTCGCTGAGCTCGTCCGCATCACCACGCTTGAGACAATGAACTCGCTGAGGCGCTGGGACTCCGCAGCGAGCAGAGTCTCGTACTTGTCCTTGGGGCTCACGACGCCCCATGTTTGCGTGCCCTGGTGCGCGAACGAATCCCCAATGCAGCAGTGTGGATCAACGCCCGACAACGCCTCCCGAGGCCGCTCAGTTTCGTCTGAGACCAGGAGGCAGAGCGGCAAATCATGCAGTCATGGCAGCGCGGCTTGGCCATCATTCAGACATGTGTGGGTGGAATGTCCAGAATTCAATCAAAAACATACCCTGTGTGAGATAAGTTTGAGCCTGACAGCCTGGCCCTTCCTGCTGGGTCAGCGCGCCAAGAGCGACGTCGAAGAGTGGGTGGGTTACTCTCTCGCAGGCGCAGGCACTCCAGGAGCGGGCCAGCATGATGCGGGCAGCCTGCGACCTGGCCATTCATATCATGCAGTTCAACCCCAATGAACGGCTACACCCTTTGTATTGGCCCCCTTTGTTCTGGGTCTACCTTTGTTAAGGTGGTCTCGTGCACAAGCTTCTTTTTCCGGCGCCAGCATCATATCGAACGTCTTCACCCCCGTCACTGCTGGATACGGACGGCCTCCGTGCCTACGGACGATTCCATCAGGAACATATTCGGCCTCCGTGCCAACAGAAGTGTCAAAAGTCTGCGGCGTGCTCGGCGTGGGCCCCGCCGCAACTAGGTCCTTCGCGTCGAGCTTCGACCGCGCGCTGCACTTCAGGAGGCGCGAACCCGCCGACCAGCTGGCGAAAGACTTAGTTTTCTCGGCAACGCCCTGCACGACGCCGTCAGCATGCTCGTTGAAAACCCTGCGGGTGTCGCCGCGCAGCCCGACGTCTTTGTTCGCCACGCCATTGCGCATCTCGGACTGTTTGCCGAGGCGCCGCGCCAATTCCTGGCGCCCAATGCCCCCCAGCAACACTTTGGCCTGCGACCGCCTACTGCATGCCGTCCAGCGCCTCCACCGCCTGCTGCGCGCCGCCAGCAAGGCTGCGGAGCCGAGGCAGCGCCGCGCGCAGCAGCCGCCACGATCGCCTGCAGCACCTTCGGCGAGCACTCGGCAGCCATGCCGCCACACACTGCGCCCGCCACAGCCTGCGCCGCTGGCGGCAGGCCGTGAATACGAGAGAGGCCCAAATCCGCCTCCATCGCGAGCGCGCCCCGCGCGCCCGACCGCTGCCTGCTCAACGCCGAATGGCTTGAGCCAAAATGGCTACGGCATTGCGGTGAGGCATTAATTGAAGAACCCTTAGAGAAGGAAGCCAGGATCTGAGGTCGGTGGGAGTCGACTCGTAGATTGGCCATGGATATCGACGCCGCTTTCATCACACAGAGAGTCTTCCAGTGTCTGAAGCCTCCTGAACACATTCCATAATTAATGCCCCCACCGTATTGGTGTCGCCTTTTTGTGCGTTCGGGCTGTGGCGCGCCGAGCATCGCCCCAGAGGCCCGCAATATCGTTCACAGACGTATCCAGAATGTCCGATATACCTAGACGACCACCCTTCGGGTGATAAGGAGGTTCGGGGGGAGGAACCAACGTCTCATACGATCAATTTCACTATCGATCTCACGATCGATCTCATTATCGGCCTCGCTCGACCCCATGCTGGGGTCGAGCGAGACCGATAATTACGCTACCGAGGAACCCCACATACTTATATGATGGCTAGAGATATGAGAGCTGAAGTGAAGCATGTGAGAATGATGTTGGTGGCCGTTGCCCCGCCGATACCGCTGTGCCCTGGACGACCGTCATGGATAGCGGCCGCGGTGAGAGACCACTCCCTGCGCACCCCCTCATGGTGTCGAGAATATGCCATGCCTGCTGTGCCCTGGACGACCGTCACGGATAGCGGCCGCGGTGAGAGACCACCCCCTGCGCACCCCCTGTGGTGTCGAGAACATGCCATGCCTGCTGTGCCCTGGACGACCGTCGCGGATAGCGGCCGCGGTGAGAGACCACCCCTTGCGCACCCCCTACGCTGTCGAGAATATGCCATGCCTGCTGTGCCCTGGACGACTGTCACGGATAGCGGCCGCGGCGAGAGACCACCCCCTGAGCACCCCCTTATGGTGTCGAGAATATGCCATGCCTGCTGTGCCCTGGACGACCGTCACGGATAGCGGCCGCGGTGAGAGACCACCCCTTGCGCACCCCTATGGTGTCGAGAATATGCCATGCCTGCTGTGCCCTGGACGACCGTCACGGATAGCGGCCGCGGTAGAGACCACCCCCTGCGCACCCCCTATGGTGTCGAGAATATGCCATGCCTGCTGTGCCCTGGACGACCGTCACGGATAGCGGCCGTGGAGAGAGACCACCCCCTGCGCACCCCCTACGGTGTCGAGAATATGCCATGCCTGCTGTGCCCTGGACGACTGTCACGGATAGCGGCCGCGGTGAGAGACCACCCCTTGCGCACCCCCTATGGTGTCGAGAATATGCCATGCCTGCTGTGCCCTGGACGACCGTCACGGATAGCGGCCGCGCTAAGAGACCACCCCTTGCGCACCCCCTACGCTGCCGAGAATATGCCATGCCTGCTGTGCCCTGGGCGACTGCCACGGATCGCGGCCGCGGTGAGAGACCACCCCCTGCGCACCCCCTACGGTGTCGAGAATATGCAATGCCTGCTGTGCCCTGGACGACCGTCACGGATAGCGGCCGCGGTGCGAGACCACCCCTTGCGCACCCCTTACGCTGTCGAGAATATGCCATGCCTGCTGTGCCCTGGACGACGTCACGGATAGCGGCCGCGGTGGGAGACCACCCCTTGCGCACCCCCTATGGTGTCGAGAATATGCCATGCCTGCTGTGCCCTGGGACGACCGTCACGGATAGCGGCCGCGGTGAGAGACCACCCCCTGCGCACCCCCTATGGTGTCGAGAATATGCCATGCCTGCTGTGCCCTGGACGACCGTCACGGATAGCGGCCGCGGTGAGAGACCACCCCCTGCGCACCCCCTATGGTGTCGAGAATATGCCATGCCTGCTGTGCCCTGGACGACCGTCACGGATAGCGGCCGCGGTGAGAGACCACCCCCTGCGCACCCCCTATGGTGTCGAGAATATGCCATGCCTGCTGTGCCCTGGACGACCGTCACGGATAGCGGCCGCGGTGACCACCCCCTGCGCACCCCCTATGGTGTCGAGAATATGCCATGCCTGCTGTGCCCTGGACGACTGTCACGGATAGCGGCCGCGGTGAGAGACCACCCACTGCGCACCCCCTATGGTGTCGAGAATATGCCATGCCTGCTGTGCCCTGGGCGACCGTCACGGATAGCGGCCGCGGTAAGAGACCACCCCTTGCGCACCCCCTACGCTGTCGAGAATATCAATGCCTGCTGTGCCCTGGACGACTGTCACGGATAGCGGCCGCGGTGAGAGACCACCCCCTGCGCACCCCCTGTGGTGTCGAGAATATGCCATACCTGCTGTGCCCTGGACGACCGTCACGGATAGCGGCCGCGGTATAAGAGACCACCCCCTGCGCACCCCCTGTGGTGTCGGGAATATGCAATACCTGCTGTGCCCTGGACGACCGTCACGGATAGCGGCCGCGGTGGAGACCACCCCCTGCGCACCCCCCATGGTGTCGAGAATATGCCATGCCTGCTGTGCCTGGGCGACCGTCACGGATAGCGGCCGCGGTGAGAGACCACCCCCTGCGCACCCCCTATGGTGTCGAGAATATGCCATGCCTGCTGTGCCCTGGACGACCGTCACGGATAGCGGCCGCGGTGAGAGACCACCCCTTGAACACCCCTATGGTGTCGAGAATATGCCACGCCTGCTGTGCCCTGGACGACCGTCACGGATAGCGGCCGCGGTGAGAGACCAGCCCCTTACGCACCCCCTACGCTGCTGTGCATGTGATGTGCTGCGCTGTGCTGTGCTGTGCTGTGCTGTGCTGCGCTGTGCTGTGCTGTGCTGCGCTGTGTAAGAAGGAGAGAGAGGGGGGGGGGAGACGCGGGTGCGCCGCGGCAGGGAAGAAAATTACGCTACCGAGGAGCACCACATACTTATATGATGGCTGGGGAGATGAGAGCTGAAGTGAAGCATGCGAGAATGATGCTGGTGGCCGTTGCCCCGCCAATACCGCTGTGCCCTGGACGACCGTCATGGATGGCGGCCGCGGTGAGAGACCACCCCCTGCGCACCCCCTTATGGTGTCGAGAATATGGCATGCCTGCTGTGCCCTGGGCGACCGTCACGGATAGCGGCCGCGGTGAAAGACCACCCCCTGCGCACCCCCTATGGTGTCGAGAATATGCCATGCCTGCTGTGCCCTGGGCGACCGTCACGGATAGCGGCCGCGGTGAGAGACCGCCCCCTGAGCACCCCCTTATGGTGTCGAGAATATGCCATGCCTGCTGTGCTCTGGACGACCGTCGCGGATAGCGGCCGCGGTGAGAGACCACCCCCTGCGCACCCCCTATGGTGTCGAGAATATGCCATGCCTGCTGTGCCCTGGACGACCGTCACGGATAGCGGCCGCGGTGAGAGACCACCCCCTGCGCACCCCCTATGGTGTCGAAAATATGCCATGCCTGCTGTGCCCTGGACGACCGTCACGGATAGCGGCCGCGGTGAGAGACCACCCCCTGCGCACCCCCTATGGTGTCGAGAATATGCCATGCCTGCTGTGCCCTGGACGACCGTCACGGATAGCGGCCGCGGTGAGAGACCACCCCCTGCGCACCCCCTATGGTGTCGAGAATATGCCATGCCTGCTGTGCCCTGGACGACCGTCACGGATAGCGGCCGCGGTGGGAGACCACCCCTTGCGCACCCCCTACGCTGTCGAGAATCTGCCATGGCTGCTGTGCCCCGGACGACTGTCACGGATAGCGGCCGCGGTGAGAGACCACCCCCTGCGCACCCCTAAGGGGGTCGAGAATGCCCCTGCTGCACATGCCTGCTGTAACCTGGACGCCTGCTGTGCCCTCACGGATAGCGGCCGCGGTGAGAGACCACCCCCTGCGCACCCCCTATGGTGTCGAGAATATGCCATGCCTGCTGTGCCCTGGACGACCGTCACGGATAGCGGCCGCGGTGAGAGACCACCCCTGCGCACCCCCTATGGTGTCGAGAATATGCCATGCCTGCTGTGCCCTGGACGACCGTCACGGATAGCGGCCGCGGTGAGAGACCACCCCCTGCGCACCCCCTTATGGTGTCGAGAATATGCCATGCCTGCTGTGCCCTGGACGACCGTCACGGATAGCGGCCGCGGTGAGAGACCACCCCCTGCGCACCCCCTATGGTGTCGAGAATATGCCATGCCTGCTGTGCCCTGGACGACCGTCACGGATAGCGGCCGCGGTGAGAGACCACCCCCTGCGCCCCCCTATGGTGTCTACGCTGTCGAGAATATGCCATGCCTGCTGTGCCCTGGACGACCGTCACGGATAGCGGCCGCGGTGGAGACCACCCCCTGCGCACCCTATGGTGTCGAGAATATGCCATGCTGCTGTGCCCTGGACGACCGTCACGGATAGCGGCCGCGGTGAGACGACCCCCTGCGCGCCCCTATGGTGTCGGGAATATGCCATGCGTGCTGTGCCCTGGACGACCGTCACGGATAGCGGCCGCGGTGAGAGACCACCCCCTGCGCCCCCCCTATGGTGTCGAGAATATGCCATGCCTGCTGTGCCCTGGACGACCGTCGCGGATAGCGGCCGCGGTGAGAGACCAACCCCTACGCACCCCCTACGCTGCTGTGCATGTGCTGTGCTGTGCTGTGTTGGTGTTGTGCTGTGCTGTGCTGTGCTGTGCTGTGCTGTGCTGCGCTGTGTAAGAAGGAGAGAGAGGGGAGGAGGAGACGCGGGTGCGCCTCGGCAGGGAAGAAAACCAGAACCCCACGAAACATGTGGGGAACCAAAACCCCACGAAACATGTGGGGAATGAACATCAACCGTCATTGGGCCACCATCATCATCAACATCATCATCACCATCATTGGGCCACCACCATCAAATCATAATCGTCACCTCACCATCATCTTCGTCATCAACATCAACATCTTCATCATCATTAGGGCACCATCACCGTCATCAACATCATTATCGTCATGTCCGGGACACCATCACCATCATCGTCATCACCATCATCAACAACAACATCATTGATGTCAACATCACCATCATCATCCGGACACCATCATCATCATCATTGAATACTCTGGTCATCATCATCATCATCATCCGATCGTCAACATCATCATCATCGGGGCACCATCATCATCATCAACCTCATCATCAGCATCACCATCGTCATCATCATCACCGGGGCACCATCATCAACACCACCATCACCATCATCACTTCCGTTAACATCATCAGCATCATCATCATCGGGACACCATCATCACCACCACCATTACCATCATCGTCATCATCATCATCAACATCATCAATATCAATATCAACATCAACATCATCATCATCATCATCATCATCATCATCATCATCGGGACACCGACGGGACACTGGCAAGACACCGGCGGGACACAGCGCGCCACCGGCCCCCGAGCGGGACACCGGCGGGACACAGCGGGCCACCGGTTGCCCGAAGGGAGACTTTTGATCCGGCCGTGCCTCAGCTACACGAGGTATATTTCTCGCCCGCCCACGCAGCTTCGCCTCGCCCGCACGCGCGGCACGCACGAACACAAAATCGAAACCGATTTCCTGGTAGGGGGCTCTCCGTTCCATTTCGATCTCACCCCCTCACCTCCGATATATATATATATACACACATATACACGTACATACATACATACACACACATACATACATACATACATACATACATACGTAAATATGTAGGCACATGGAGTGAGATATCGTGAGAGAGAGAGAGAGACAAAAAAAGAGAGAAACAGAGAGAGACACAGAGCGAGAGCGAGCGAGAGAAAGAGAGAAAAAGAGAGAGAGAGAGAGAACACACGAGAGAGAGGGAGAGAGATAACACGAGAGAGAGAGAGAGAGATGGATACACATATACGTCTACTATACGACCACCCTTCGGGTGATAAGGAGGCTCGTGGGGGGGAGGAACCAACGTCTCATTCGATCGGTTCCACTGTCGATCTCACGATCGATCTCACGTTCGGTCTCGCTCGACCGATCTAACTCGATCGATATCACAATCGATATCTCTCGACCAATTTTATTCGATCGGTCTTACAATCGATCTGACAATCGATCTCGAAATCGATCTCACGATCGATATCACTATCGGTATCACAATCGATCTCACCTTCGGGCTAACTATCGATTTCACTATCGATATCACAACCGATATCACAATCAACGTCATCATCATCATCAACATCATCGTCATCAACGTCATCGACATTATCATCACCCCCATCATCATCATGATCGGGACACCATCACCATAATCATCACCTTACCACCATCATCATCAACATATGCACCATCATCATCATCGGGACACCATCAATGTCACCATCATCATCCTCATACCCAAAATCATCAGCATCGGGACACCATCATCAGCATCATCACGATCGGACCACAACCATCATCATCATCAAAATTTCATCATCATGATCATGAACATGAACATCAACATCATCATCATCATCATCATCGGTGCACCATCATCACCATTAGCAACATTATCAACATCATCGGATAACCATCATCATCATCGTAACCATCATCATCACCATCATCCTCAACATCACCGGGACACCAGCATCACCAACATCAGCATCATCATCACCATCATTGGGCCACAATCATCCAAATTATCATCACCTCATCATCATCAACATCATCATCTTCATCATCATCGGGACACCATCATCGTCATCACCATCATTTTCATCATCATCATCATCATCATCGGAACACCATCATCATCACCACCATCACAATGAACAGCATAATCATCAACCTCGTTATCATCATCGTCGGGACACCATCATCATCACCATCATCATCTTCATCATCATCAAATCATCTGATCATCATCAACATCATCAGGATCACCAACATCATCATCATCGGGCACCCTCATCATCATCAGCAACAGCATCATCAGCAACATCATCATCATCATCATCATCATCATCATCGGGGCACCATCATCATCACCACCATCACCATCACCATCATCATCAACATCGTCAACATCATCATCATCATCATCATTATCGGGACACCATCATCAACACCATCACCATCACCATCACCATCACCATCACCATCACCATCACCATCACCATCATCATCATCATCATCATCATCATCATCATCGTCAACGTCATCAACATCAGCATCACCATCATCTCCATCATCATCATCATCATCATCATCATCATCATCATCATCCGCATCATCATCATCATCATCATCATCATCATCATCATCATCATCATCATCATCATCATCATCATCATCATCATCATCATCATCGGGACACCGGCGGGACACCAGCGGGACACCGCGCGCCACCGGCCCCCGAGCGGGACACCGGCGGGACACCGCGGGGCACCGGTTCCCGGAAGGTCCGACCGCGCCTCAGCTACAGGAGACTCATTTCTCGCCCGCCAACGCAGCTTCGCCTCGCCCGCACGCACGGCACGCACGAACACGAAACCGAAACCGATTTCCCGGTAGGGGGCTCTCCGTTCCACTTCGATCTCACCCCCTCACCTCCGACTCTACAATGCGGCCCAAGATGAGCTCCAAGACGGCCAACATGGCCCTAGATTGCCTCCCAGAGGGTTCAATACATCTCCCTAGACAGCTACGACCTCAGGTGGCCCCAGGAGGCTCCTTAGGAGACTCCAACAGGGCCGCCAACACAAACCTCCTGTTCATCCCCCTCCTGCTCCTCCCTCGGGTTTGCCCCTGACGGTTTCCACCGCGGCTGGGGGAACGCAACATCAATCCAACTGCTCGGCCAAACTTTGGCCGAATGGCTGTTCATATGCAGTAGACACATCGGATAAGACATTGTGTTATGAGGAATGTTGGGGCACATTCCTCGCCGATCTTTGAGGGGCCATACTTGTTCCAAAGCTTCTGTGGCTCCCGGGAACAATCGGAGGATAACACATTTTCGTGGGTCACCTGCTTGCAGACCGATCTCTTATTTGATACGCCGTCTGCGGGCGTTCCCAGTAAAACAAGAGCGGCGGTGACTCGCCGCATGCGCCTTCGACCATCACCCAGAATGCAGACCTCCGACGACGAATTTGCGACCAGGACTTCTCGAGGATTCTACCGTACTAGCCTCGATACGTCTTTAGACAATCCTCCCCCAATAGTGGAAACGAGTTCGAGCTCTCGTTTCGACGTCCTTATTGACGGAGTGGGGCCCCGCCAATCATGGAAGAAACATATTTCTCCCCGACATCCGCCGCACAACAACGACTGCGACGACGACAACGACAACGACGAGATGAAAGTGGAGGTTGTGAGCAACGCCTTCGGCGAAACATGTGTCGATCTATACGGCCATCCTCTTAAAAAGTGCTCAACAACCCTCTGTCGTGCAGGGTAGCCCGGGGAGCATTATTCGAGAACAAATCTAACACGCCCAGCAATAGAGGGGCAAATAATCTCCGCTGCGACGACGACGACGTTTACGTGCGACTACGACTACGACTACAACAGCGACGACGATGACGACTCCAATCGCGACTGCAATCATGATCGCCAGCGCGATTAGAACCACGACAACAATCACGACTACAACTTCATACGCAAATTCGTACTTCACTCGTCATGAGAACATGCTCACACATCTTCTCGCGCGTAGGGTCGGGCACAATGGACCACCGCCTTGGAGAAAGAATCCGCCAACATTACCCAGACCGCCCAACAAAAGAGGGACAAATAATCTCCGCCACGGCGACGACGCTTACGCCTAAGACTAAAACTACGACTACGATTGCGACCACAACCACGACGAAAATGACGACTACAATCGCAACTACAAGCACGATCACAATCACGATCATAACCACGACTCGAATCACGACTACAATCACACACGCTGATTTTTAGTGTAATCGTCCTGGTGAGATGCTCACACATCCTCTCGCGCGTGGTGTGGCCCACAGTGGATCATCCCCTAGGAGAAAAAAACAACATTATCTAAAACGCCCGACAATGAAGAAAACATAATCTCCGCCGCGACGACGACAACGACGACGACCACGTTAACGACCGCGAGGAAGAGCAGGAGGAGGACGACGACGACGATGAGGAGGAGGAGGGGGAGGAGTGGTAGTAGAGGTCGTCATAATAGCCCCACCAGCCCTCTGAGCGTAGGTGGTCTAACGATATGTGTATTTCCTCTTCCAAACAAAGCCACTTCTCTTCGGGGAGGGGTACCCTCCCCCTCCACTCCAAGGGTTTTTTTGGAGGGGGCGCGAGTCATCAGAGGGCGCGTTGTCGCTCAAGATGGCTCCTAGAGGGCCTCAGCTGCTCCAAGAGAGCCTCCAAGATGCTA